>JAPKLW010001833.1:13543-89762 GCA_026898455.1 Plectranthus barbatus | reverse complement strand
GTACATAATATACCAATCATAATGCTTTCAGTATATAAATCCATCAACCCGTCGCTCAGCCGAGCCATCTGTCGCTCGTTCGAGCGGCGCGCAAATATTAGGCCGATTTTCATGTCCATTTCGCCCCATCTTCATTTTGGTCGAGATTTTCCCTTCCCAATTTTCTCTAACATATAATTGCTTGGATTTGTGCATATCTCACCCTTTAATTCCTTTGATGGCTAGCAACCACACTCGTGGAGCGTCTTTCTCCTCAATTTGTCGCCGGGAAGGTCTTGATGTTGAAGATTTTGCAAGGTATCTGAATTTGGCAAGGAGGCAAGTTTTTGGAACTACTTACCTTTGCCAGGAGACTCCTGAAGCTCTGGGTATGAAAAAGAACATTTGGAATTCGTTCAATGGCGTTGGTTTAGAGAAGCTGCTCAAGCCAAGTTGGTGTAGCTACATGAGGTTGACTAGGGAGTTTTTGGCTTCGGTTCGAGTTACATGGAGTGCAAATGGTCTACCGGTACTGGTAAAGTTCAAACTCAAAGGTCAGGAATCTTTCTTAAGTAGGCAGGAAATTGATAGAATTTTTGGGTGTTCTGAGGACTCTGTGTGTATTTTTGAAGAATTGGATCCTGTTGAATTTTGGGAGCCGATATCTGGGATTATAACTTTGGATTTCTTTGATGTTAAGTCCTGTAGGTCATCTTTGAATAAGAATCCTGTTATTCGGTATCTTCATCACATGATAGAGGGATGGTCATGTGGTTTTAATGGGTCGGGCATTGTTGGTATCTTCGACTTTCAATTTCTGTTTGCTTTATTGCATGGAAAGGAATTTTCAATTAGTGGTTGGTTGATGGAAAGGTGGAATAACACCTTTAAGTATGAGAATTCCCTTATTTGTGGTGGTGGTATGTTGATGCCTTTATTTCAATACTTTGGTGTTGATGTGTCTGGTGTATTTGCTCCGGGGATGTTTCTCAATACTACTGCGTTGGTTGCTAAATCAATTTTGGTTCCGTCCCAGTTTGAAGATTGTTATTATTATAAATTTGGGGATATGGGAATTGAAGTGCCTAACCGCACTCTGACTGAAGTGGATGATTTGCGGGATCGGTCTAATTGGTTGATGAATTCTGAAGCTCATTTTGATGTCATTAGATTGATTCTTGCTCGGTGTGAGGAGGAGATCCCTATTCCATGCCAACATTATTGTGGTGACCCTCCACCGCAGGATAGGATGGAGTGATGCCTCACCGCCTACCTTTTTGCAAACTTAGTCTCACTTGACTAAGTTTGGGGGGAGGTGTCGGTAGTCGGTGATGTGGTTTATTCTCCTTCTCTATCACTTTACTTTGCTTTCTAGTTTAGTATGAATTGAATAATGATTTGATCTTCGATTAGGTTGTATAATGATTTGATCTATTTTTGGATTTGGATGTGGATTGGATGTTTGATTTTTATGATTATAATATGTTTTGATGGATTATTAACGAGCTTGCATGATTTAATATTTTCTATTTGGCATGGTTTGTGGATTGTTGAATGGTTTGGTATGTATGGTGAGCTAGGGGATAGTGTCTCATCATTGTTGATTATGGTTTGTGGAAAGTTTGGTGGAAATGAGAGCTTAATTGGTTTCTTTTATGCTCAATAGTTTGGTGGTGTTTGTGTTGATTTTGAGTAAGTACAAATAAGGCATGGGAGAACGGTTCGATCGTGGCTACCAATGGGTAACGCATTCTATCGTTTCTCTTGACAATCGTTCATTGCATGTAGATTGTTTTTTTTTGTATGTTGTGTGCTTGTGTGTGTGTGTGTGTTGAATCCAAACAAGAACTTCAGATTGGACCATGATTGACTTAGTGGAGCTTGAGTTTTGTCTCAACCGGTGATAGGGCGGAATCTTGATGTTGATGCATGTTTGAGTCTTACTTTTGAATTGCCCAGTTTTGTGTGTGGTTAATGTGTTGGACTTGACAAAAAGCTGAGAGTATTTGAGCCATGATATTGTCATATCTTGTTCGTTTGAGAGAGGCGAGATTGAGAGTGAAAAATCTAGAACTTGGATCTATTCTCTATCTATTTAGTGTGAGTATGGTGACTAGAAAATGATATTAGGCCATCGATTCTTAGTCCTACCTTACACATCGGGAGTATAAGGTGTATTATCTTGATCATTTTTGCCGTTCATATCTTTGACCCCCGTGATTGAGCTTATTTAGAGATATTTCTTTGATCTTATTAGGACCAAATTTGGGGGGAAAGAGTGTATGAGGGTGAATACGGTGTTTTGAGTTGGGTTGGGAATTGATTGGATTCGTGATGATTGAAAATATTGAGGCATGAACAATATGAAATAAAGGATTGAGTTGAATCCTAGAAAATGAGGCACCAACAAAAATTTTGGTGCAAGTGTATGAAAAAGAAAGAGAGACACCATGAAATGAATGAATGATGGTGTTAGAAAATAAAAAAAAAAGAGATGAAAAAGAGAAAAAGGAAAGGAAAAAAAATAGAAGTGTTGTGAAAATGAATAAGCTTCGGGTATTGAAGTGGTTTGAAGAGAATAAGTTTGGGGGGTTTTGGGAAATTGAAGAGTTTAGTCACTTTGGCCCAAAACCACCTACCATTTAGTAAGCCACGTTATAACCAAAAACGAAGACCTTCTTGATTCTAGAAGCCAACTCATTGTAGTATAGTGGTGAGAATGGATGCAAGCCCACGAAAATTGAGCTCGATATCTTATGATTGAGTGATTCTCATCATCCCTAAACACGTGAGGGATTGCTTTCGTTTCTTTATCCATATTTGATGAGTGGTTCAAGTCCTTATCATTAACCGTGTCACAAAGTTAGGTGATAATCTCGTTTGATAAGGGCATGCTAAGGTAGTCAAGATGAGCTGTGAGGTATTTTCATGAGGTCAATTGATTGCTTTACTTTGTTTTGATTGAGGACAATCAAAGGTTCAAGTTTGGGGGATTATGATATGTGCGTAAAATGACCATCATTTCGGTATGTGAGTGTGCATGTTTATGGCCAT
This sequence comes from Plectranthus barbatus, assembly GCA_026898455.1. Classification (NCBI taxonomy): domain Eukaryota; kingdom Viridiplantae; phylum Streptophyta; class Magnoliopsida; order Lamiales; family Lamiaceae; genus Plectranthus; species Plectranthus barbatus. The sequence continues at coordinate 86,729 of JAPKLW010001833.1, read as the reverse complement.
TTTACTCTCATATCATATGTTTTTTATGTTCTTTTTTGTGTTTGGAATGGTTTAGGTTGAGTTTTAAGCATAAAACAACACTTTTGGTTGAGTTTTGGAGGCAAATCGTCCGAGTTTGGAGTCAAAGGAGGATAGGCTCGCCCGAGTGGAGCAGAGAAGTGAGTTTTCTGGAGTTCAGAGGCCAGGCTCGGTAGAGCCATGTGGACAGAGGGCTCGCTCGGCCGAGCGATGCAGGGTCGACCGAACCATTGCCAATAGAGGGCAGGCTTGGTCGAGCCAATCTGGCTCGACCGAGCCAGATCATGATTTCTGACAGTTTTGGCGGTTATCGAGCCATCCCGGGCGAGCCGAGGCCCTGTTTGCTCGCCTATAAAAGGGGGATTTTCGAGTTTGAAGAGAACTTTTGCCCATTTTTCAAATAACCACTTGAGAAATTCTCTCCCAATCCATCTTCCATTCACTTCCCATCCACACTCAATGAGATCGAGGCCACATTCCTCCACATTTGGTGAAGATCAAGGAAGACCTAGGGGTAGATTGAGGACAAGGAATACAATTGAGGAAGATCTACATTTTACCTTCAATTTGTAATGGATTCTCTTACTCTTTCTATTGTATTGAACGAAATTGAAGGTATGAGGAGCTAAACCTTTATGTGAGTGTTGTTTGAATGGATGATTTGTTAAATTGAGATTGAATGTTGATTGTTTACTTTCTCTTAAGAGCTTGAATTGCAATAGATCTTAATCCTTACCACCTAGGTGTAGGTAATAGCCAACCTAGGAGGTATTTGATGTGAACACTGTAGCCAACACGCGGGTGGAATTGTCGCGAATAGTGTAGATTCATACGGTTCTAGATCCAATCCCTGTGCGGAGATAGGTCATAGGGCAATAATCCACGTTCTAGAAGGAGTGGTCTAGGATTCGATAACGTGATTTTTTTAGAGTTCTAGTATCATCAACGGATAGCTCGCCGTGACAAGGGGTTGACTAATTGAGGGAGGATTGCTCAATCTTCTAGGAATTAAATAGGTTTACAACATGATTTGATCTCAATTGAGAACTCTTGACATTCATACAACACTCACACTTGTCTCATTGTTGCACTTGATACTCTATCTACCTAAGTTTAGAGAATTGTTTTATTTGATTATTGGATTTAAGTTTGAACATGATTAGAAATGTGCTTTATTTCATGTATGTTTAGTTTTGCTATGATTTTGCCTAGTTAATTGACAATCAACGACGAAAGCTTTGCCTAGCTATAAACTTCTAAGCAAGTAAATGGTAGTCTATAGGATGAATTGGAAGGACCTTGGATTGAAAATTTAACTGGGTTTGTGTGTTGAATTTACACCGCATCAGCGTCAACCACTTAGAAGAAGCAGTAGGATGGAAACTGTCAGTCGAGTTTTTCCATTGATGCCAAGAAGACCATTCTGGAGATGTAACCTCCTTTAGATAATCAATGAGTGGAACACCACTATGAGGGAGTTTGAAACTCATCGCAAAGGAATCAACCGACTAGCAAAGCTGATGATCATTGATGTTAGCAATGTTCTCCCCATCTTCTGTCTCGCTAAGAGTTGACTTTCCAGGCAGTAAGGATTGAAGATCTTATTTCTCTCAATGGATACATCTCTTAGAGAAGTCATGTCTATCTCTACCGAAGGATTTTTTTCAGTAATATATCTTCGAAAATGCGAAAAGGATATGTTTTTTATCGAAGATATGAAGATTATTGCCTTAGGTGATCACTCAATTCTTACGGAAACTAACATACATTTATATGAAATGGAAATCGTGTGTTGATTCAAAAGGTTATCTATCGAATTAAATGAGACACGACATTTTAGAAAAGTGCACAATGCTCAAGATTTCAGATTCAGAATCTGAGAAGTCAACATCAGCATCTGACAGTCTATGCTGGCCAACTCAGATGGTGCAGGTGTTCATTTTCCCAAATGAAACAGACGAATGAAAAAATAAAAATTTTATGAGTAGTACGAATGTTCAGTAAAAGCAAATATGGTCAAAAGGAGGATGATGCAGCAGATAAAAGGGGGAACTTTTCATTAAAGTCAAAATGAGTACACAGTTCATACACTTAGAAGCTATAGAAAATAGAAAGGACATATTAACAATTGTTAAACAGCAGGAGTTGAATGGCAGCTGAGAACATCTCAATCGTCAGCGAGGTCTGAAAGGGTAGAAGTCACGTGGACAAAGTCGAGAACCCGACACTCCATCAGCAAGGAAAGGAATTTGTTTCTCCAGGAGCCAGCTCAATTGCATACCATACGGAATAGGCTCAGTGTGCAAGTTCACCATGGCCTCCTTCAGATGATCAAATATGAAAGCAACCTAATCAACTTCAGCCCGATCCTTGAAATCCATCATCGCTCTCCAAACTGGTGGTGACATGTTTGTATGTAGAAGAGGATTGCAGAGCACTAGCTGACTAATGATGTCATCGGACACCATGTATCGCGGCTTGAGGAATGCACACGGTTCTGTCGGACAAAAACTGTTGTCATTACCCCTCCAGTCCCACCAATAGGACCACTCCGGAGCTATTTCGTCCATTCTATAGTGCAACACGGGGGTTCCATGGTGTGGCAACTGAAATTCTTGAGACAAGGAGTCCGCTGACGAAAGGAATTCTACTGCATTGAGGCTGAACAAGATTTCATCTTCAGACACAGTAGAATTATATGCACTTAGCTTAAGTAGATCCTCATGAAAAGAAACTGGTTGGACTAAAATGAAGCAGTCCAGACCATTGGATTCAAGAGTACTGATAGTCTCGAGATACACATCATCAGGATGGTTCCAATACTCAACGTACAGCTTTCTACAATTGAAAACCCTATTTCGTTTGATGGAAATTCTGGACATTTCCTCTACAATATTCAATGGTTCAGCCATTCTGAAGATATGTTAAAGCTCGAAGGAAGGAAAGGAAGAGGATACTAAGTGACACTTACTACCTCGTCATTGCATCTTTTATAGTGAGACAGATGTGTAGATCAGCGATTGTTGCCACGTCATCACTACTGAAGGAAATTCACCAATTGATACAAGAACCAAGAGGAGTGAGGTAGTGATTTATTACTCAACCACCGTTTCATATCACTTATTGATGACCACAATAGGTCAGACGCCTACTATTACGGAGTCACTCACAATGATGGAAATTCTAATCATGTCTTTTGGCATCGATAAATGGAAAGAAAGTTTCCCACCAGCCATAGCACCTCAGTTCTTATCCTTAAAGGTGACTTTTACATACTATGGCATGCTACTCACCGCAAATATTGAAGAGAGAGAAAACAGTTGATCATAATGAAGCGCATTTTCGATCGCCGCGAAGATATCGGTGGCACATCACATTAAATGTGGATCAGCATGATGGGGTATTACCCGGTGCCACGTTAGAGTTACCATACACTGCTACATAGCATGCCAGGGGATTTGAACAGACTCCCACGTCAGCTGCAATCTTAATTGTCCATGACAAAAAGGAGTTTAAATCTCAACCGATGGTTTTATTCAAATAAATCACCAAAAACCCATCATGTCGTCTTCTTGATTTCCACTCATACAGGCAGTCAAGATATCTCTAAGGCTCACCCCTCCTATCCAGTTCAGAACGAAATAGAAGAACCAAATCATGGATACCAGTGTCCGAAATAATCTAGAGCAAATTGTCGTCACTGAAGAGACCTCCCAAGACGAACTGTTTCAGTTAGCAGAGAACTCCAGAATCATCGATTGAAAGACTTGAATATCTCAGGTCGTGTAGGAGAAGATTCTAAAATGGAAGAACTTTCTCTCAATCACCATCAACGAGACAATTGCTCAAGAGATTTCGGGAAAGCTCCTAAGTGAGAATTTACCAAAATTTCTCACTGCATGTCCTTGGATATTCAATTCTACTAGAGTCGCAGAATTCTATGAAAATGCCACCTTCAACGACAAAGATCAATACTTCATCACCATGGTTGAAAAGGAGCAAATCAAGGTTGATCCCGATCTCATCGCTCAGCATCTACATCTATCTAAAACAGGAGAAGATATCACCAGCTATCTTCAGAACAACAGTGATGCCTTGAAAGCTCACTGGTTAAAGTGGAAAAGCCAGGGGCACCAGAGAAGTTCAAACCTGCCACCAAATTATCAAAACTCAACCCCTGCGCTAAAATACTCATTGAGATTGCCCTGAGAATGATTTACTATGGGATTGGATCCTTATCAGAACTTAGCAGTCCCAAGTACTCTCTCATGATGGCTCTTGATGATTGCCCCGGAGGAAATTGGGCAACATACATCTTTGGTCGAGTACTAGAAAACGCAAAGAAAAACAGAGATATACCAACCAAAGGGAAGTTCTCTTCAAGTGTTGGTTTAGGCCTGAAGATTAGCTACCTTCTTGAGTAGATTCTAGAAATACAAGATCAAGGAGAAGATCTTATACCATCTGATTTTATTCTGCCTAAGGCTCCTGTTTATCGTACCATTCATAAGGAAGCAACAGATGATAGTGTTGACAGTAAGAAAATTGATGTTGAAACCTCTGAGGAACTAAAATCTATTCCAACAGTTCGAACTGCTGAAGGGCCCAGGCAAGCAAAGAAGGTAGGAACTTTTACTCAAAAGTCTGCGCAAAGACGAAATAGAAGAAACAGGGTGCACACAGATACATATTCTGAAGAAGTCTCACACCAAGACAATCAACCAGTAGTGGACCAGCTTCGACGACAGAAGAAAAAGAAGATCAATCTCGACAAAGCAGACCCCACGGTTGTCAAGAGACTGCATTTTGATGCTTTGAGTGGAGGGACAAGTCAATCCTCAATACCATCGGACACAGTTCCAAACTCTGAATCATCGACTTCTGAGCACTCCAAGACTCAGGAACATATGCCGCAAAGAGAAGATGAAATCGACACCCTCTTGGTTTCAGGGGGAACTAATCTTGATGCCACTCACAAAGAGTTTACTGAAGATACAACATCAAAACTGGAAACGGTCAGAAGGAAGATCCATGAATATCGCTCAGCTATTAAGCAATTGGACGCCAAGGAACAAGATCTTGATTCCAAACAACAGGGGTTAGATGCTCAATGACGACAGTTGGAACACAATAAGCACATGTTCATGAATCATCTATCTCAACTTCAAATTCAAGAACAAGAAATCGAAGCTGAGCTCCAGCGTCAGGAAGAGGAAGCTGCTGAGCTGAGACGTCAAGAAGAAGCTGCTGAGCTGAGACGTCAGCAAGAAGCCGCAACAGCAGCAGCACTCCAGAAACAATTGGACGATGAAGCTGCTGAGCTGAAACGTCAACAAGCTGCTGAGCTGGTACGTCAGCAAAAGGCCAAAGCAGATGAGCATCAGATTATAGGCCGAAGCCGCTGCCGAAAAGGCTAAACACGATGCAGCAGCCCCAGCACAGAGACAAGGGGAAGAAACAGAAACGCACCAACTTCTTCCTCCACTAGAGGCCTCTACTGCTTCCTCTCAAAGTCAATCCCAAGACAACTCTAGAGCACTGCTTCAGTCAAAAGAGTTATGTCTCTCAACCCGCTCTCAGTAGCAATTAACTCCTTACCTTACAATGCTCTTAATCAAGCAATAGACCTTCGAGTGGAACAGCAGATGGACCTTGTTCTTGATATTGTCAAAAAGGGGGGAAGAGAGAAGGGATAAGTCGCTGAAGCTGCAGTTGATCTTGTTTGATCAAAAGCGAGAAGAGGAACAGCGAAGGTGTGATGAGGAATACAGAAAACATGAAGAAGAGCACAGAAAGCGGAATGAAGATATCAATATGAAGCTGAATCTTCTAATGGCTGTCAGAGAGGAAGATAGGAAACACCTCTCATATGTAACAGCAGTCCTCAAGGCGCAACAAGCTAGTCTGCTGGTCATATCTACCGCTACTGCAACTTCCTCAAAACCAAAGGATGCAGATTCCTTGAATCAGAAAAAGGAGAAGGAGTAGAATCAAGACAAAAGAGAAAGGTCATGAATTCTTTCCATTTTTCCCTGTTTTGATTCTTGATTATCTTTTTGAATGTCTTTCATTTCTGCAGTTTGTTCATGTACTTGTAATCGATAATATCAATATGAAAAATGAAAAACTGATGGTTTGAAGACAATCACTCATTGTCTTTTTCCTTGATTCTTATTTTGCTGAATTCACATGTTCGAGTGTGATCAACGTTTTCTTCCTAGTGCTCTAAATTAATTAATTTCAACTGATGAAATTATCCCATTTAGGGGGAAGATCATTTAGAGTAGGTCGAGTAAAGAAGAGGCACAGGTCTGAGTAGTGGAAGACAAGAAAAAAATGTAAACTCAGATCAACGACATCTTCTTACCGACAGATAGACTTAGAGGTATGATTTTGACAACATCAAAAAGGGGGAAATTGTTAGGTATTGATATATAAATCCAACCTTAATCTGATGTTTTAATGTGTCAAAACTACATACCAAAGTCAACGACTTTGAGTTATTACCACATGTAATCCTTGTATAGGATATTCGAGTAGTAATAGTCTAGGAAGAAGAAAATCAACAAAATTGTGGGACAGTTTTGTAGAAGACATTCGGACAAAAAATATCTTGACTAAGAAGACAAAGATGAGCAGAACAAGGTCACGAAAACTGTGAATACAGTCTTCACATAGAAACTGCTAAGAGGAACTAGTAGATTCAGAACAAGACAGTTTTGAAGGGATTCGTGAACTGAATCACGAAGTCCGTTTGCCAAGGATCGTTAATTGGAATATCAAAATAAATTGATATGCATATGAATGATCCTAGCAAGCTCCTATATTATTATGCATAAGAAGGTTTATGCGGAATACCTGGATTGATGAACTCTGAAGAACGAGTGCGCGGAGATTCCCTTTGATCTTTCCCACACACAAAGATTTAATTCCTAACAGATTGAGGAAATAAATTTTGAGAAAATAAAATAGTTATTTTCGAAAACAAGGAGAGAGAGAAGAAGAAAAATCCTCCTTATTTGATCTTCTGATCTGTATCCCAACTCGATCTAAAAATCTGGTGAAGATTCTCTATCAGATCCTTTGCCCAGTTGAGAAGTAGAATTTCCTCCACGTTCTCAGATCTTAGTCGATCACCACAGCTCCCAAAACCTGGTTTGTTGTGTGCAACTTATGATCTCTTGTGGTGTGTTGAGATCTGAGGAACTGAGGACTATTTATGGGAAAATACTGGACTTCTATTGGGCTTGAGTTTCATGGGCCAGACCAGGGACCAGAATGCAAATAGCAAATAAGGCCTATCAATTAATTAATTCCCATTTTCAACCCAGAATATAATTAATTAATTAATATTGATTCATTCCACCAGAGAATCAATATTGTCCTACCTATTTGCTACCAGGTTTTGAGGTACGGGTTGCATGGGCTCGGTATATCCCCACATTTAAGGTTACAGACATTCGTTAATTAATTTAAGCTCTGACAAGCTATTTAATTAATTAACATCTTATATTCCTGAATCAATCCACTCAAACCTTTTCACTTATGCTTGAACTTAATCAGCCTGCAGGATTTAGCATAACGAACCTTTTGAGCTGTTCAGGGAATGTCACCATCCTATACTGGATGTGGTTACCTAGTTCCAGTACCAGACAGTCATACACAAACTGCTATTACCCAAGATACAGATATACAAGCTCAACTAGAGCCTTTCACTGCAACTCAAAGTAATACACAATCCGCATATACTTCTGTACCTTCATATAGGCTTAAGATCTCATCAAGCCATAGAGATCTAGATTCTTTTAATGTCAGATAAAAGAATCGATCTCGACTTAGGTCCTTATCAATGTGTGCCCCACACCAGCATACCAAACCATCCAATATAAGATGCTTATTACTGCGTATGCTGCAGCCTACACCGACATTTTATCCTGGAACTGTCTAAATTGTGATAACTATTTATATCTCGCTAGGTCAAACAATCCATACGATCTTTCGTGATCTTCTACACACCGTGTGATCTCCCTATCGACGAGATAAGAGGATAATTGCATTTGCGACACATGTTTGTTAATTCAGACAGGAGATGAACATACAACATTTATGATTCCCAGTATATTAACCAATCGACCTTGTACATAATATACCAATCATAATTCTTTCTGTATATAAATCCATCAATCTCCCACTTATACTCAAAGCATTATACAGGTGCTTTCCAGAGTATAACGCGTCTAAACTAATCTAGCTATTACATCAAACATTCTACGTGGATAGCTTTGCCCTCAGCCCAAGGTTACGTACATGCATCTCGTAGACCTTCTGAGGCAGAGCCTTTGTGAATGGATCCGCTAGATTATTTCTTGTATCAATCTTCTCTACTAGCACATCACCCCTTGCTACGATTTCTCGTATAATATGGTACTTCCTTTCAATGTGTTTTGTTGCTCTGTGAGTTCGTGGTTCCTTTGAATTTTCCACAGCTCCCTAATTATCACAGTATATCGTGATTGTCTTGGGCAGCTTAGGAATCACGTCCAACTCTAGAAGGAAGTTTCGAAACCATACCGCTTCTTTCGAAGCTTCAGAAGCTGCCACATATTCTGCTTCCATGGTAGAGTCCGCAATGCACTTCTGCTTTGCACTCCTCCATGATATGGCCCCACCTCCCAATGTAAACACATAGCCAGAGGTGGACTTCTTTTTGTCTCGGTCTGCCTGGAAATCCGAATCAGTATAACCCACGGGGCACAACTCCTCTCACTGATAGACGAGACAATAGTCTCTAGTCCTTTTCAAGTATTTGAGTATGTGCTTTACCGCGGTCCAATGCGCATGTCCAGGGTTAGACTGGTATCTCGCTACCATGCCTACAGCAAAGCAGATATCTGGCCTCGTACATAGCATTGCATACATGAGGCTCCCCACGGCCGATGCATACGGCACGTTCCTCATTTCATCTTTCTCTCTTTGTGTCACCGGACACTGATCCTTGGAAAGATATATGCCATGTCTGAAGGGTAACATACCTTTCTTGGCAGTTTGCATGCTGAAACGGGCAATCACAGTATCCACATATGATCCTTGAGACAAGGTCAGCATCCTCTTATTGCACTCCCGCAATACTTTTACCCCTAGGATGTATCCTGCCTCCCCAAGGTCCTTCATATGAAACTGCTCGGATAACCACCCCTTTATGCCCGACAATACTTCCACATTGTCGCCAAATAGGAGAATATCATCTACATAAAGTGCAAGGAACACCACGCTTCCGCTGACACATAGACGGTACACGCAACTCTCATTTGAGCATTGTGAAAATCCATAGGATTTAATTACTTCATAAAAACGCAGATTCCATGACCGTGAAGCTTGTTTAAGTCCATACAGCGACTTCCTTAGCTTCCAGACCAAATGTTCTTCGCCCTTCTGCACATAACCTTCTGGCTGTTGCATATAGATGTCCCTACCTTCTTCAAGGTACCCGTTTAGAAATGCGGTTTTGACATCCATCTGCCTGATTTCTAGGTCCTTATGTGCTGCTATGGCTAGGAGTATACGAATGGACTTAAGCATGGCTACCGGTGAGAAGGTCTCGTCATAGTCTACACCTTCTTTCTGACTATAACCCTTCGCCACCAGCCTTTCTTTGAAAGCTGTAATTTCACCATTCGCTCCTTTCTTTCTTTTGTATACCCATTTGCACCCTATGGCTCGACCGCCATCTGGCAAATCAGTTTTCTGGTATACATCCATAGTCGTAATGGATTCTATTTTGGAATCCATGGCGATCAGCCATTTGTCTGCATCTATATCAGATACCGCCTCGTCATATGTCCAGGGATCGGTATCATCCAGTCCATTTTCCGAGATCAAGTCAGAAGACTCTCTCACAAACATGTACCTTTCGGGTTGGTGGATAACCCTCCCACTGCGACGAGGCATCTGAACCGTGTCAGTAGTTGGCATAGTACGCGTTGGTCCCATACCTTGCATTACTGGCAGTGTTGGTATAGCCTCACCTGTTGTAGGTGGATTTACCATCACACTGGGCTTTCTTGATGGAATTGCTTCTTTGTCCTCAAGCTCGTGGAGGACAATTTCACTCTTGGATCTGTGGTTTCTTATATATTCGTCGTACAAGAATCTCGCTTTGGTACTGACAATGACTTTCTGATATTCAGGACAATAGAAATAACCACCTTTCGTTTGCCTGGGATATCCTACAAACATCATTAGCTTACACCTACTTTCTAACTTATCAGGTTCCTTTTGTCAGCACATATGCTGGACAACCACAATCCCTCACTCTGTTCAAACTTGGCTTTCGCCCATACCAGAGTTCCAGAGGTGTTTTAGGAACTGATTTAGAAGGTACCAGGTTAAGCAAATAGGCCGTTGTCTCCAAGGCATATCCCCAAAACAAAATTGGCAAGCTTGCATAACTCATCATCGACCTGACCATTTCCTAGAGAGTTCTATTTCTTCTTTCCGCTACACCATTTTGTTGAGGGGATCCTGGTGCAGTCCACTGGGATGTAATCCCGTTATCTAACAAGTACTGCAAGAACTCGTTACTGAGGTATTCACCACCACGATCTGATCGTAGTGTCTTGATAGTCTTACCTAGCTTCTTTTCTACCTCAGTCCTAAACTCTTTTAATTTCTCAAAGCATTCAGACTTATGGGGAAGCAAATAGACATATCTGAATCTTGAGTAATCGTCAATGAATGTGGCGAAATACTCAAAACCTCCACGAGCTTGCGTGGACATTGGTCCACATAAGTCAGAGTAGATCAGTTCCAACATATTTTCTGCTCGAGACTGACTTACCTTAAAAGGCCTGGTCGTCATCTTTCCTTCTATACAGGACTCACAGATTTGATGCGGTACCACTTGGAAAGAATCCAAGAGCCCATCGCAAGCTAATCTTTTAATCCTCTTTAGATTGATGTGACCTAGTCTCAAGTGCCAGAGATATGTTAGATCCTCATCCGAAGAAAACTTTCTCTTTAAATGATTATTATTATTGGATGAGTTTGCAACATTCACGGAAGATTTATGCATACAATCAATGATATAGAGAGATTCAATCAGGTTGCCATGACAGATAACACCGTTATTACCAATGATAGAAACTCCACTATCAAAAATAACTGAATATCCATCACAAAATAACTTGGAAACTGAAATTAAGTTCCGCCGAAAAACCGGCACATATAAAACATCTCTCAAAATCAAAACATTGTTTTCAAAGCATAAAGTAAAATCTCCAATGGCTACTGCTGAGACTCGCTCTCCGTTGCCCATTGAGATGGTGATCTCGTCATGCTTCAGCTGCCTTGTCGGCCTGAACCCCTGCAAAGTATAACAAACATGGTCAATAGCTCTAGTATCCACTACCCAAGAATGGGTAGAAACCGATGCTAAACATGTTTCCGTTATAAATGCACATGACGCACCTTGTCCAGTCTTCCTGACTTGACAATCTTTCTTCCAGTGACCAGCCTTGCCACACCTGAAACACTTGTCCCTTTTTGCAGGCACGCCAGGTGTCCTTTTTGACTTTCTACCAGAAGTTGTACCTTTGGCTTTCTTCTTAAACATTCCTTTGCGCCTCTTTCCAACCAGTGCAACAGGACGATTGCTAGAAGTAGCCAAAGCAACTTTTTCTGGATGCATAACTGATTCTGCTGCCATCAAGTCATTGAGTAGCTCGTTAAGAGTGTACTCTTTCTTGTTCATGACAGCATTCAGTCTAAAGTTCTCATAGGACTTTGGCAGAGAGTTGAGGATGATATCAACATGTGCTTCCGCATCGATACCACCTCCGTGCAGCGTGAGCTCATCCATGAGGAGAGTCATGCCGTCCACGTGCTCTCTGACTGAGCTACCTTCTGCCATTTTCTTTCCGACGATTTCCCTCATGAGATTGAATCTGACTGCTCGGTCTGACTCACCATAGGTCGTTGTGAGGCTGTCCATTATGTCACTAGCATTATCATATGAATGATGCTGCTGTACATGTACCTTGGACATAGTAGTCATCATATAGCATTTCACTATATTGTTTGACTTGAGCCACTTGTTATAGTAGCTCCTTTCCTCATCAGTCGATGCATTAGTGAGATCAGCCGGACGAGGCTTACAAGGACAAACTTGTGCTCCTCTGCGACAAGGATGTAATCCAAGTTGCGTTTCCATTCTTGGAAATTGGGACCGGTTAATTGGTTTTGTGCTAAGATATTGATAACATTCGATAAAGACATATCTAAAAACAATAAACTAAAACAGAAATTAAAACATAGTCGCAAACTATTGAAACAATTAAATATTGAAACCTTATGATAAAGCAATATTAATGTTTCCTCCAATTTGCCTAAGTATTACTATTGCAAGCCACACATGTGGACGTTTACAACAAAACACTTAACCAGACTGCATCTTTCAATTCCAGTCCTTTAATTCCAATCCATGCCCGGGTTCCTTAGACAAATGGAATTAATAATTGGAGACTAACTTAAGACCATATTATCCTACTGAGCAGGGACATCACAAATGAGTTATACTCTGGATAACATCTAAGCTAGCTTACCACCAAAGCCAACCCTCCCATATAAGGATCTATTAAAACACACCCGATCCCTATAATAAGGTTATCTCATTTAATTCAATCCCTAGAGAACTTATGAAAATTCAATACGCAAGCTACACATGTAGACGTTTACGCATGAACTCCCACTTCTCACATGAAATAAATGTTTTTTTAAGAAATTCTATCTATTAGAACTTATGAATAATAAATTAAGTAAGCTACACATGTAGACGTTTACCTAATAAATTACCCACTTCCAATAAAGGATCGCTTTGTGGAGGTCTTACTAAATTATGAGCTTAGTAATTTTTAGTTCATAAGGTTCAATTGCACAGATTATTTTATGTAGCCATAATTATAACATTGCTAAAATTCTATCATGCATAGCATGAACCCCGAATTTATAGTTATAATTAATTACACAAAATAAATCACATAGCATACTTTAAAGCTGTAAATAAAAGCAGTAAACGTGCTCCTATTATCTACAACATGCTTATATGTTGCGCAATCAAATTAAACACGTATATCATGCGAAGACAAATAATAAAGTAAATAAAAAATGTCCTCGTGGCCCCATGATACGAAATAAAATTAATTCTAACTATTACAAGTTGAAATTAATAATACAGATCTTCGACTGGGCTCCCACTACTTGGACTGAGATCTGAATTAATTTTCTGAATCTGGGCCTCCAAGATTTGATATATCAAAAAATTGGACAACTGGGCCAGTTAAACAAATCGCGGGCCTAGGCACTCATTGCAAGCCCAATAGCCCGCGAGAACTTAGCCCGACGAGCCACCACCGGCGAACCATCGCCGCCGGCAACTTGCCGCCTCCGTGAGGGCTCCCGGCATGCGCAGCAACCATGCACGTACGTGCATGGTTGCAGCCCGCGATGCCGCCTCCTCCGGCCGTTGCCCGTTTCGCATGCCGACGCCCTGGCTTGCTCCGACCGTTGCCCGAACTGCCGTTCACTCTTCTTCTCCCCCGTCGGCATCCGTGACTCACTGAAATCGCGCAAGAATGGTATTAGAAGCTCGTGCGAACCACTAAAAACCCTAGGGTTTTTCCGTACCCGGCTCGTGCGCCCAGCCCGTCGCTGCCCCAGCCCGCGTCGCCGATCACCCGAGCCACTGCCGCCACCACCTGCTCTGCCTGCCGAAGTCGACCGAGGGCGGAGACGTGCCACCGGCACGCGCGCAGGGTTGCGCAGGACTACTGCGCGTGCACGCACGGAACCTAGGGTTCCACCGCGTCACGTGCGCGCCCGGTCACCCTGGCCACTCGCCGCCGTCCCGGCCATCTGCCCTGGCTTCCCTCGTGTCGTCGACCTTGCCTGAAGCTGCCGCACCCCGGCCATGGGCCGTGCAGCTATCTTCTACGTGCGTGCGCGCCGCGCGCGGCTGCACCACCGCCGCGCCTGGCCGTGCGCCCTGCCGCCGTGCCCCGCCGCGTCTGACTGTCGTGCATGGCCTTCCCGTCGTGCCGGCGCTGTCATGCATCGCGCGGCCCTTCGTTCTTTGTTCTTCATGTTCTTCGCGTTCTTCGTGTTCTTCGCGTTCTTTATTCTTCGTTTTACAGATTTAATTTTTGAAATAAAAGATTACATGGAATAATCCTAATTACTCCCTCCGTCCCATTGCATTAGACACAGAGGGAGTGGCACATGAACCAAGAAAAATAGTAAATGAATGTTTAAAAATAGATTAACATAAAAAATATTAATAAAATAATTATTAATTACAATTTTAAAAAAATCAAGAAATGTAGGCGGTGGTGACTCCGATTGTACATCGAAAGTTGGAGGCGGAGTCAGGGCCATTGGTGAGAACGGTGGTGAGGTGAGAGGTAGCTGTGGCGAGAGGCGGCGGTGGCTGGATCGGAGGGTTGAACGGTGGTGAGAGGCGGAGAGAAGCAGTTGCATGGTGTAGGGAGAAAAGCAGCGGCGTGGTAAAGAGAGGCGGTGGTGGTTCGCAGGGGAGAGGAGACGGTGAGCTGGGCGAGATGGGGCAGTGGTTCAGTTGCGACGGTGGTGGTTCGCAGAGGAGAGGCGGTGGTGGTGCTGGGCAAGAGGGGCGGTGGTTCAGAGGTGACGGTGGTGGTTTGGAGAAGCGACGACGGCGGTGGTTTGGAGAAGCGACGATGGCGGTGGTGGTTTGGAGAAGCGACGACGGCTGTGGTGGTTTTAAGCGACGGTGCTGTGAACGGTGGTGGTCTGAGAGGAGATCCAGAGCAGCGGCGCTCAAAGTGATGGAAAAGAGTTCATTTTAGATGGGTGGGGATTTTGGGTTTCAAAGGTAGGGTGGGAATTTGTAGAAAAATTGGGGGTAGGATAGTAATTTAAGGTATAGTTAATTTTGATTAAGTTGTGTTAATTTTTTGCCAAATTAGGAAATGTGTCTAATAAATGGGACGGACGAAAAAGGAATACGTGTCTAATTCAATGGGACGGAGGGAGTACATTCTAAAATCTAAATCTAACCATGGATTTATCTCGTGGGTGAAAACAAATCCATATAAAAGGGCGGATTAACCCGAGAACCACGAGGACGAAAAACATACAATTCAATCCAAAACCATCCATGACATGCATTCAATAATAATAATAATCATGCAATTCAAAGGCAATATTATTTTTCCGATAAAGCCAATCAATTTAACCTGGCTCTAATACCAATTGAAGGGATTCGTGAACTGAATCACGAAGTCCGTTTGCCAAGGATCGTTAATTGGAATATCAAAATAAATTGTTATGCCTATGAATGATCCTAGCATGCTCCTATATTATTATGCATAAGAAGGTTTATGCGGAATACCTGGATTGATGAACTCTGAAGAACGAGTGCGTGGAGATTCCCTTTGATCTTTCCCACGCACAAAGATTTAATTCCTAACAGATTGAGGAAATAAATTTTGAGAAAATAAAACAGTTATTTTCGAAAACAAGGAGAGAGAGAAGAAGAAAAATTCTCCTGGTTTGATCTTCTGATCTGTATCCTAACTCGATCTGAAAATCTGGTGAAGATTCTCTATCAGATCCTTTGCCCGGTTGAGAAGCAGAATTTCCTCCTCGTTCTCAGATCTTAGTCGATCACCACAGCTCCCAAAACCTGGTTTGCTGTGAGCAACTTATGATCTCTTGTGGTGTGTTGATCTGAGGAACTGAGGCCTATTTATAGGAAAATACTGGACTTCTATTGGGCTTGAGTTTCATGGGCTAGACCAGGGACCAGAATGCAAATAGCAAATAAGGTCTATCAATTAATTAATTCACATATTCAACCCAGAATATAATTAATTAATTAATATTGATTCATTCAACCAGAGAATCAATATTGTCCTACCTATTTGCTGCCAGGTTTTGTGGTACGGGTTGCATGGGCTCGGTATATCCCCACATTTAAGGTTACAGACATTCGTTAATTAATTTAAGCTCTGACAAGCTATTTAATTAATTAACATCTTATATTCCTGAATCAATCCACTCAAACCTTTTCACTTATGCTTGAACTTAATCAGCCTGCAGGACTTAGCATAACGAACATTTTGAGTTGTTCAGGGAATGTCACCATCCTATACTGGATGTGGTTACATAGTTCCAGTACCAGACAGTCATACACAAACTGCTATTACCCAAGATACAGATATAAAAGCTCAACTAGAGCCTTTCACTGCAACTCAAAGTAATACACAATCCGCATATACTTATGTACCTTCATATAGGCTTAAGATCTCATCAAGCCATAGAGATCTAGATTCTTTTAATGTCAGATAAAAGAATCGATCTCGACTTAGGTCCTTATCATTGTGTGCCCCACACCAGCATACCAAGCCATCCAAGATAAGATGCCTATTACTGCGTATGCTGCTGCCTACACCGACAGTTTATCATGGAACTGTCTCAGCTGTGATAACTATTTATATCTCACTAGGTCAAACGATCCATACGATCTTCCGTGATCTTCTACACACCGTATGATCTCCCTATCGATGAGATAAGAGGATAATTGTGTTTGTGACACATGTTTGTTAATTCAGACAGGAGATGACCATACAACATTTATGATTCCCAGTATATTAACCAATCGACCTTGTACATAATATGCCAATCATAATGCTTTCAGTATATAAATCCATCAAGTTTCGCATCAGGGAATGCGTATATGATAAGATATTGAACAAGTCGCAATGGAACATCAAAGAAGTCAATGATAAAGGATCAGACAGATACTAATCTGTGACTGGCATACAACGTTTGACGTCTGACACACAAGTACAAACTGCTCTGCAAAGCAGTACATTGTAGCAGAAAAAGGTGAGAGACAAGTGACTTTTCAGAAGAGCATGGATTATGATTGGACATCCTCTACAATGTCTCTACTGGCTATTTTCTGGTGCCTCACCTATAAATAGCAGGAACAACAGAGACTTAAAAACCATTGCCTCTCTGCTCATTTGATTACAAACACTGATTTGAATCTCTAACATATTTATTATCTCTCATCTGGAACTGAAGTAAAAGCATTAAACGCTCTCAGGAGAGGAGACATTGCTGCCGTAGTCATTTATTGAACACATTGCATTCAGTGCAACGGAGTCTGAGGAGATTCATTGTGCGACATTGTTTATTCTAGGATTAAGTCAGCAGACTTAATCTAGTATCTTGGTGTTCTTACTTTCTACGTAAGAACACAGCAGCCTGGCATTTGCTAAGGGAGAATAGGTTATCACGGGCTACGGCCAATCAATCAACGTTCTGGGAAGAACATAATCGTCCAACCTACCGAAGAAGGAAAAGGGAGGTTTGTCCTCAGTCCAACGAGCTGGTCCACAGAGAAGACGCAGAGCATTCGACGGACTGAAGGAGTGAAGTACAACTGCCTGGGTGAGTGATCCATCGTGCTGTGGACAGAGGTTTCTACAGTAGCTGGCTATAGCGTGAGGATTGTATCTTCATAACTTAGTGAATTACCGGATCTGATATTCGAAGAGTGGACATAGGACTTAAGGCTCCGAACCACTATAATATCATGTGTCGTTTACTGTTTTATTTACATTTCGCACTTTACAGTTTTCTAAGATATCTTAAAACCTTCAATACTTACTGCATAAATATTGAAGCATATAAACTGTCTATTGTTAAATCTTGTAAAACTGTTATTCAAATTTGCTAGCTAAAATTAAAATGTGTTTCAAAAAAACTGTTAACCACAAACTGCGTTAGAAACTGAGTAGTCAATACTTTGAGTGTATTTTAATTGATTAATTACTTCCGCTGCACATTATTTGTACTCTGATTAGTGATCAACAACCCAAGATTCAAATTTAATTATTTTGAATGAGCCAGATAACCCTAGTTCACAAATTCCTAGCCCAAACTACTATACTTTTCAAATCCAAAGTTGCAGATTTCAAATTAAAGAGTGGGAGCCTAGTTTGAAGATCTGTATTTAATTAAAGCCTTGTAATAGATAGGTTTAATTTTTTATTTCTCATGTAATTACATCAAGGGGCCACGATAATTTTTCTTTTATTTATTATATTCTCGTATGATGTGATTTATTATGTGCGCACTAGTAAATAATAGGAAAGCATGCTTGTGCTTTTATTATTTATTTTTAAAGCGTGTTGTAGATAATAGGGAAGCATGTTACTGCTTTATTATTTACTGTTCAAAACATGCTTTATGTGATTTATTTTATGTATTAAATTATGTCTATAAATTCCGGAATCATGCTGGGAATTATGATGGAATTTTAGATGTGACATAACTTATGGATCATAAAATATTTTGTGTGGATAAGAGCCTTTTGAAAGAAAAAGACTAAGCAAGATTTTTTTAAAATCAACAAGACCTTCACAATGCGGTCTCTTATTAGAAGTGAGCAGTAAAGTGAGTAGATGTCTACACGACCGTAGCCTGCTTACTTTATTTGTTCATAAGTTCTAATAGATGAGATTTCTAAATAAAACATTTAAACATGTGAGAAGTGGATAGTGAAGTTAGTAGACGTCTACACGACCGTAGCCTGCTTACTTTATTTGTTCATAAGTTCTCTAGCATTGTTTTAAATGAGATAACAAAGGTTGTAAGAGGCATGCGTCATGGGTCTAGTACGTATGACAAATCGTCCTTTTTAACTTTCAAAGTTAGATTTGTGGTCAAATGCTTAGATGTTGCCTAAGTACTAACTCATGAATGATGTCCTTGCTCAGATAGGTTGAACATGGTCTTAGATTTATCTCCGATTATTAATTTCATTCGCCGGAGAATACCTGGCATGGATTGAAATTAAAGACTGGAACATCAAATAGTAGTCTGGTTAGGTGGTCTGTTGTAAATGTCTTCGAAAGGAGCTTGCAGTAGATACACCTAGACAATTGGGGGAAACAACTGTATTGGTTTATCAAAAGGTTACAATGCATGTTTGTTTCAACGTTTTGTATGTATGTTCTTACTTTAATCAATTATTGTTTTCAGATATGTCTATGAATAATGTCATCAATATCTTGGCACAAAATCAATTAAATGGTTTGAATTTTGTGGAATGGAAGCACAACTTAGATTATATCCTAGTTGCAGAGGAACATCGATTTGTTCTTAACACTCCGTATCCAGCTGTCCCCACTGTTGAGTTAACTGATGTGGAGCGGAACCTCTATGACAAGTGAATCAAGTCTAATAATGTAGTCAAGTGCTACATGATGACCACTATGTCTAAGGTGCTCCAACAACAACATCAGCACTATGACAAAGCAGCTGAGATTATGGATAGTCTCACAGTTACTTATGGGGAATCGGATAGAGCTGTCAGATTTAAACTCATGAGGGAAATCGTGAGTTGTAAAATGACTGATGGTAGCTCAGTGAGGGAGCATGTTGTTTCCACGACTCACCTCATGGATGAACTAATGTTGCATGGAGGAGGTATTGACGGGAAAACCCAGGTCGATATCATACTCAACTCACTTCCGAAGTCTTTTGAGAACTTTAGACTGGATGTTGTCATGAGTAAAAAGGAGTACACTCTTAATGAGTTACTTAGTAACCTCATGGCAACTGAATCAGTCATGCAACCTGAAAAGGAAGTCTTGATTTCTTCCGGTAGTCACCCTGCTTCATCGAAAGGTGATAAAGGGGTGATTGGAAAGAAATTCAAGAAGACAGCCTTTGGAAGCAAAAGTTCTGGGAAAAAGAAGACCGTGACACCGTGGAAAAAGGGCAAGTGTTTCCATTGTGGCAAAATTGGTCACTGGAAGAAGGATTGTCTGACTAAGCTGGTTGGACAAGGTACGTCATTAGCATTTGTAATGGAAACATGTTTAGCATCTGTTTCTACCCATTTAAGGGTAGTGGATACTGGAGCTACTGATCATGTTTGTTACACTTTGCAGGGATTCGGGCCGACAAGGCAGCTGAATGATGACGAGGTGACAATCTCCATGGGTAATGTTGCTCGTGTGTCGGCAGTAGCAGTTGGAGATGTTACATTATGCTTTCAAGATAATGTTTTGATTTTAAGAGACGTTTTGTATGTGCCGGATTTTCGACGAAACCTTACTTCTGTTTTCCATTTAATAAATAATGGATTTTCAGTTATTTTATATAGTCATGTTACTATCAATGGCAATAACGGTGTTATCTATCATGGGATACAGATAGACACTCTTTATATCATAACTTGTTTCCATGAATCTTCCTTGAATGCTGCATATAACTCATTTAATCACAAGATGAAAAATGTTTCATCTTCTGATGAGGATCTTACATTTCTGTGGCATCTGAGACTAGGTCACATCAATCTAAAGAGAATCAAGAGACTCGTGGATGATAGAACGTTGGATTCAATCCAGATAGTTCCACATCGAGTTTGTGAATCCTGTATAGAGAGAAAGATGACGACCAAGACTTTTCAAGGCAAGTCAGTCTCGAGCAAGTGATGTGTTGGAATCGATCCACTCTGACTTATGTGGATCGATTTCTACGCAAACTCGTGGAGGATTTTAGTATTTCATCACTTTTATTGATGATTACTCGAGATATGGGTATGTTTACTTACTTCAATATAAGTCTAAATGCTTGGAGAATTCAAGGAATTCAAGGCGGAAGTAGAGAAGAAGTTAAACAAGACCATTAAGTCATTACGATCTGATCATGGTGGTGAGTATCTCAGTGACGAGTTCTTGCAATTTTTGTCAGAGCATGGGATTACATCCCAATGGACCGCATCGGGCAGCCCTCAGCAGAATGGTGTCGCCGAAAGAAGAAATAGGAATCTTCTTGAAATGGCTAGATCCATGATGAGTTATGCGAACTTGTCAGTTTCATTTTCGGGCCATGCGTTACTAACAGCGGCGTACCTGCTGAACCTGGTACCTTCTATGTCAGTTATTAAGACACCCTTGGAACTCTGGCATGAGCGAAAGCCCAATGTGTCAAAGATAAGAGTGTGGGGTTGTCTGGCATATGTCTTGTCAAAGGAACCTGATAAGCTAGAAGGTAGGTCCAAGCTAATGTTGTTTGTGGGACACCCCAGACAAACAAAAGGTGGTTATTTCTACTGTCCTGAGGATTAGAAATTTAGAAGATCGTTGTTAGCACCAACTAGGGGTGTTCATGGTTTGGCCAAAACCGGTTAAACCGGCCAAACCGGATTAATTTGGTCGGTTTGGCCGGTTTGAAATTTAATTTTGAAACTGGTGGTTTGAAAATTTTGAAACCAATCAAATTTGATTTGGTTACGGTTTGGTGGCTCAAACCAGCCGTATTTATATGTATATGTATATATATATTAAATATATTATATTTAATAAATATAAATTATGGTTCATTTGATAAGTTTCAACTTTTTTTATACAATTAACCCATGTTTAAATTTCTTGGCCAAAACAATCTAGTTTTAGTTTCAATTTTTTTAATCAAAAATCAACTAGTAACTAGTAAGTATTAACATTAAATATTATAATTTCATATAAATTTTTTATGTTAAATTAAGTATTAACATTGTTAATTCGTTAATATAATTTTACATGTCTCTTTCAATTTTACATTTGAATTTTAAGATTATAATTTTAATACAATTGACTCGTGTGTTTCTTTTGGTTTTACATTAAATTATGAATATAAGATTTTAAAAATTAAGATTACATTAAAATAAGTAATAATAAATAATGGAAATCAACTAATTTGCATTTAGGCCCTAGTTATCAACAAATTATAGTAGATTGTTGAAAGTTGAAACATATTTCGTTTCAAACCGTCAAACCGGCCGGACCAAACCGTTTTTATATGGTTTGGCCAGTTTGGTTTCGATAAATTATTTGGCCGGTTTGGTTTGAAAATTTTTTAAACCGTAGTTATTGGTTTGGCCAAGATTTTGCTTCCAAACTGGCCAACCCGAATCACAAACACCCCTAGCACCAACGCAAGATTCTTGGAGGACGAGTTTATGAAAAAACCACAAATGCAAAAGTGATATCATTCTCCAAGAAATTGGAGAAGATGATGCGCTTCCATAGGGAAAACCCCGTGGCAGATTGAGTGTACCTCTCAAAGGTATGGAACCAACTGCGCGGTCGTCAGTGCAAGGCTTTGAGCCACAAGTAACTGCACCAACTGGTGATGCAGTACTAGTGCTCTGTCGTAATAGGAGGGTACCTCACCAACCCGAGCGGTATATGTTCGTGAAACAGTCTTCGGACTTGATCCCGAAAGACAAACTAGATGATACCGACCAATGGACATACGATGAAGCAGTAGATGATAAAGATGCGGAAAAATGGCATAAAGCCATGGATTCAGAAATTGAATCAATTACCGGTATGGATGTATACTAGAAGTCTGCACTACCAGATGGCTTTTGGGCCATAGGTTGCAAATGGGTATACAAACGGAAGAAAGGTTCGAAAGGAGAAATAACAGCTTTTAAAGTCAGGTTGGTGGTGAAGGGATATAGCCAAAAGGAGGGCATTGACTATGAAGAGACCTTCTCACCGGTAGCCATGCTCAAATCCATTCGAATTCTTCTAACCATAGCAGCACATATGGACCTAGAGATCTGGCAGATGGATGTCAAAATTGCGTTTTTAAATGGGTACCTTGAGGAATGTCGTGACATCTATATGCAGAAGCCAGAGGGTTATGTGAAGGATGGGTGAAGAGCATCTTGTCTGGAAGCTAAAGAAGTCCTTGTATGGACTTAAACAAGCTTTACAATCATGGAACAAACGTTTCGATGATGTGATTAAATCCTATGGATTTTCACAGTGCAAAACAGAAAGTTGTGTGTACCAATTATGCATCAGTGGAAGCGTGGTATTCCTTGCACTTTATGTAGATGACATTCTTCTATTCGGCAATGATGTGAAGCTGTTGTCAGACATAAAAAGACGGCTATCCGAACAGTTTCAAATGAAGGACTTAGGAGACGCTAGATACATCCTTGGGATTAAAGTCTTGCGTGATTGCAAGAAGAGGATGTTAAGCTTGTCTCAGGCCGCTTATATTAATACTGTGATTGTCCGTTTTAGCATGCCAAACGACAAGAAAGGATTGCTACCTTTAAGGCATGGTGTTCCTCTGTCTAAGGCACAATGCCCTGCAACAGAAGAGGAGAAGGATGAGATCGCTAATGTACCATATGCTTCGACAGTGGGAAGTCTCATGTATGCGATGCTATGTACGAGGACATAAATCTGTTATGTCGTGAGCATGGTGGCCAGATATCAGTCTAACCCATGACAGGCGCACTGGACTGTTGTCAAACATATTCTCAATTATTTGAAAAAAACTCGAGACTAATGTCTTGTTTATCAGTGTGAGAATTTTTGCCCTGTGGGTTATACAGATTCGAATTTCTAGGCGGATCAAGATGAGAAGAGATCAACCTCGGGCTTTGTGTTCACCTTGGGAGGTGGAGCTGTATCATGGAGGAGTGCGAAACAGAGATGTATCGCGGACTCCACCATGGAAGCTAAGAATGTGGCAGCTTCAGAGGCTTCTAAAGAAGCAGTATGCCTCTGGAACTACCTCCAAGAGTTAGATATTATTCTGAGTTTTCCCAAGACTATCACGGTATATTGTGATAATGCTGGTGCAGTAGCAAACTCTAAGGAACCAAGAATTCACAAGGCGTCAAAGTACATAGAGAGAAAGTACCACATCATACGAGAAATCGTAGCGAGGGACAATGTGCTATTAGAGAAGATTGACACGAAGGATAATCTAGCGGATCCATTTACAAAGGGATTATAACAAAATTCATACGAGGGTCATGTTCGTAGCCTAGGACTGAGGTAGATGTCGGCCACCTGGTGACCAAATGTAATAGCTAGATTAGAATAGACACATGTTATACTCTGGAAAGTAATGGTATAATGTTTTGAGTATAAGTGGGAGATTATTGGAATTGTATACATAAAAGCATTATTATTGGTATATTGGGAAATGTTATGTTTGATATGCTGGTAATCATTAATGACTTGCAATAAACAACTCCCGTCTGAATTAACAATCATACGATGCGAACAAACACATCCAGTTATATCATCAATAGGGAGATCATACGGTGTGTAAGTGATCATAGAAGATCGTATAGATCGTTCGACCTAGCGCCATATAAACAGTTGTCACAGCTGAGACAGTTTCTAGTTTGGCTGTCAATTTAGGCTGCGGCACACAAGTCCATAAGTGGTTTATCTTTACTGTTTTGAGTGACCGGTACATCTCAATGTATAGATAGGATCAACAGTGAGATGAACCGACTTGACATATGAATGAGTAAAGATCTCGGTAACTTGGTCAGTTCTAAAGTCTATTGAAAACTGAGAGGCACACATGGGTTGACTGTCACTTTGACTTGCTATGGTGGAGAGTCTTACATGTACTCATATTTCTGCATCTTGGGTGATTGCAATTTGTGTGGGGTTTCCTCAGGCTAGATTTAGATAACCATGTCCGTTTTAGGATGGTGACATTCCCTGGGAAGTTTACGAGGTTCGTTATGCTAAATCCTGCAGGCTGAATCATTGATTCAAGCATAAGCGATAAGGGTTGAGTGGTACTACTCATGAATAATAAGAGATTAATTAATTGCAGCTAATTGTCATATGCTGAATTAATTAATAAATGTTTGAAACCTTAAATATGGGGATTAACCAAGTCAATGCAACATGTTCCTAATAACGTGGTAATAAAGGAGTAGGTCATCATTAATTCTCTGGTGGCATGAATTAATATTTATTAATTAATTATGTTATAGGTTGAACATGGAATTAATTAATAGGAGGCCCACTTTATTATTTGCACTTGATCCTTGGTCTGGCCCAATAGTGCTCAGAGCCCATTAGGGTTTACTAAACCCTAACAGCCCATTCTCCATATTTTTATAAATCGATCAATCTCTCCTTCCCACATTAGTTTTTGAAGTTTCAAATCAAAAACCCTAGAGAGAGTGAGAGAGAGTGAGAGAGAGTGGGCGGCTGTGTAGATCTGGTAGCGCATCCTCACCAGATTTCCAGATCGAGCAAGGGAACTGATAAGTTCATTATTTTACTCACTTATCTATATTATTTTCTACTATTTTATGTAGTTTTATTGAGTTTATATATATATATATATTATGCATGAGTCTATATTGGGTGGTATTATGCGTGCTTTAGTTTGTTTCTACAGGTTTTTAGGCCAACTTCACTGGAAAACCTTTCCGAAAGCAGTGACATGCAAGAGTAGCAGTTAATAGTTCTTCCACACAATTAATTCGGGCAATTGGTGCATGGCAATGGATAGAGCTACGAGTTATGTTTCCAATGCAACTGGAATCGGGTCAATCGAAGTTCGGGAGATGAAGTTATGGCCAAAACCGTGAGACTGCGCAGAAGGGGTGAGACAGGACCACATCGATCGACGTGGACATTTCACGTCCATCGATGTGGAAGCCACGTCGATCGACGCGAACCTGCTGTCACGAAAATTCGATTAAACTCGAATGATATCATATCTTTAGCCCTAGATTTGATAGGATACACATCCACCTCTATAAATATCCTAGTAATTTCGACTTTTTCATTAAGCAATCATCATCTTTGCATCCAGTGTTCAAATTTTAGAGTTTTGAGAGTTGGGAAACACGTAAACCTTTTTATTTTCTTGTAAGTTCTTTACTTTTATGCAATTTAATATGTTTTCTTTTGGATTTCTATATGCGATAAGTGGCTAGAAACCCTAGCGGGTTCTAGGGAAATGCATGATTGATCTTGAATGCATGTTTAATTAATTAACTCAAACTGCTTGGGTTTGAATTCCTGTTTGAATTATTAGGATCTAGAATTAATCAGATCGAAAGATAGAATTAATTCTAGGTTTACAGTTATTGATTGAAGGACTGAAAAGTGAAAATTGATAACAGGAAAAGGAATTTGAATACAATTAAAATATATGTCCTAACGGAAGATAATAATTGTAGGGATTAATCTGTGGAAGTATAAAAGGTTGATTATTATTATTGTGTTATGGAGGCCTCACATTCACATAATAGTAACCTAGGCTATAATTGTCAACCAAGAAGTTATAGTATTTTTAAGATTTCCCACCAATGCGAGTTAATTAATTTGCATGTATTCTGATTAATTGTTCGCCCTAGAATCTGTGTTCCTTTAAATCTGCTTTCAAAACCTCTTTATTTTTAGTATTGTCATTTTTAGTTTTATAAAAACCAAAACCCTGATTTTCTGTTTACTCAAACAATGAATTTTAGGACCATAATTAGTACATAGGATAATTTCCCCACACAATTCCCTTGGGTTCAACTTGAGTTATAAATTTTATTTGCCACTGTTGCTATAAGTAATCTGTAAATTTTACAGTGATCAGGAACAGATCAGAAGATCAGATCTTTAGGAACACCATCAACGATCTACCGCCGTTATTCAATCCGCAGGAGTTGAGGTATTCATTTGAATCTACGTAATAAATTAAATAGGAGCATGCATAGGGCATTTACTGTTTGTCATAGTGTTTATTTTGATATCCATAAAAAGAATTCGGGGTTAAGAAATAAATGGCAATTCACATCGCCTATTATAGACTCAGTTCCTACAGAGGCAGAGTACATCTCAACGGCTAGTGGATGCACTCAACTTCTTTGGATGTGACAAATGCAAGAAGACTACAGTTTGACTGCTGAAACTTTAACTCTGCTCTGTGACAATGCTAGTGTTATAGAGATTTCAAAAAATCTTGCTCAACACTCTTGCACTAAGCACATAGATATATGTCACTGCTTTATTTGTGAATTTGCTGAAAATAAGTTAGTCTCCCTGAAATATGTTCCAACCAAAGATCAAATTGCAGACATTTTTACTAAACCCCTTCATTCTGAAAGATTCTCTTTTCTAAGGAAATCTTTGGGGATGTGTAACTTTTCTTCTTGAAAAGTTTGGATATGTTTGGCACTATACTTTGACCCTCGTATGTTAAAGTTTGTTCTTTAGTCGATTATTTGTTTTCCAGACATAAGATTAGAGGAACAAGTGTGAGGTCTCAAGATTATAAAACTTGGATGAAATTGCTCTATCTTTCTCAAAATAAAGTACTATGGACATAATGTTACTAGAAAACTGACCATGTGGAACAAAAATAAGAGACTCATAGACTGACTCCACTAGTACTGAAGATTGAACGTGATTAGACACACTATCTTTGTGGAAGGATGTTGAATTTTTATCACATTTGTAACTTTAACACCTTTGTGTCAAAGTATGTGTCAAACTCTTGTTCTTTCTATTTTACGTCTGTTATTTTTTCTCAAGTTGGTATATATCTTAGAGTTTCGAAACTTAACTAATTTCTTATTTATTGGTGCTTATTTTTTATTTTTTTAGTTGTTACATATTTTCTAGGAGTTAGTTTGTTATCTTGTTTTTTTCTTTGAAATTGATTTTTTTCTTTTTCGGCTACTTTTGTTACTCCAATTTTCTTAGTCATATGTGCGTGGAAAGATTTTCTCAGCAAGCTTTTGAAGCTGCTTAAGGAGGTAGAAGAAGCTTCTCCGTCTGCTACCATTCAAGGGGAGAAGTGGCTGCATGATGGTGTCAAAGATAGTGTTGTTGGGAACTAAGAGCATGTGATGAATTCATGCTGCCGTACTCTATCTGATGCTAAGAAGTTTATGAATAATTTCTATTTTTGAACAAGTTTAATTTTGTTATATTTGATGTTTACTGTTTTTGCTACTTTTAAGATTCAGGTACATTCCTGTAATCTTGGTTTAATGCAGGTTTTATTATGGTTAGCCCATACTATTTATTACGGTTTAACCATATGTTTATTTTTTATATGGATGAACCATATGTTTTTTTGTTAGGGATGATCCATGAACAGGTAGAATGGTAACAAGTCGAATAAGCTTAAGTTGGAGATTGTGAAGTGTCAAATAAGTTTGACACAATGTTGTCAAACTTACCAATTTGACACAACGTTGTCAAAACCACTTTGACACTCTTGCGTTAATCTTGTCCTCGTTGTTAATCAGAAAGTTGATTACAACAACCTCCGATTTTTTAGGACTCGTTATTTTCATTCTATATTTTTGTTTTACCTGTCACTAATTTGTAGGGAGCACCTCCAATACTTATTTACATCCACCTGAGTTAGTGGGAGTTCATTTTTTGAATAAAGAACATGTAAATAAGTTAGATCAAGGCACGATCAACTACAAAGAAGTGGAGAATGTGTACGAGTACTCCAAGCTCAATAGAAGAAAGTGATCAAGAATGGAAAACGGGAGAAAGGCAGTCACACATTCGAAATCCATCTTGCAAGAGTTTCTAGTTAGATCCATTCCATCATCTTTAATTAGAAGTCGTAAGTTCTACAATCAAGCTGTGGAGTTCATCTCCGAAGAGTGAATCCAACGGTGGAGGAGCAACTAGGTTGTATCGTGATTTTTGGTTTTTAAGTTGTTTTGTAGAATTTCTTCAAGGGAGTGAACCAAGAAGAAATTTTATATTGTTTTCTTGTTTGTTTTCACTGTGTAAAGTTATTTTCATAGTAAAGTTGTTTTCCCATAAGACACCAGTGGGTTTATGATTAAACTAAACCTACAAAATTTAAATTTCGTTGTGTCAAACTTTTTATTACTTTCGTGTCAAACTTTCACCAGTTGCTACTTTATCACCATTATGTTAAACTCGGGCACTTTATTATGTTAAACTCGGGCACCATTAGGATAGCTTTGTAGTGGCTGGCTCGAAAGCTCACCACCTACTACAAGTGACCGGTGAATACTTGTACTTTCATATATCTTTTTAGTGAAATTTCTCAGTGTTTGACTGAGGAGTGGACGTAGATCTTAAGGATCGAACCACTATAAATCCTGTGTTCTTTGTTACTGTTTTATTGTTTCTACCATTGATTTAAAACCTAGCAACCTCAAAGTTGCTAGCGTATATCTGAAACAATCTTAACTCCAACTTTAAGCTAAACATTTGAAAAGGAACTAAGTGTAAGATAACTTGAAACATTCTGCTGCCTTTGTTAAATAGTCTTTCGCTGCTTAACACGACTCTGATCAGGGACAACCAAGTGGTATCAGAGCAGGAGGTCGTAACAGACTGACTTCTTCTAAGTCGCTTTTCACCAGATCTGTATTTTCCTTGCACTGTTCTTTTGTTTAGCTCAGGAACATCAAGCTTGCCAAGATGAATCACACGCTGCCAAAGTATAACAAGGGGAAATTCAACTCATGGCAAAAACTAGCCACCATCCAACTTCAAAGCATATATCCGGAGATGGTGGACGTACTTGCTAAATGGCCCATTAAGATAATGAAGGCCAATATCTTCATCGGTGCACCTGTTGAGGGGCAACCACAAATGATTGAGTAGAAATTTGACGAATGGATGGTAAAGGATAAGAAGAGAGCTCAGCTGGAGTATCTAGCAAAGAAGCTGATTCTCGACTATCGGCATCCGTTGATGGCAGACAAAGCTCTAAACCTCGACATGGCTGGAGATGCGGGACTATGTGTGCGCATCTTCACAGGAGACAGAACAAAAGAAAAGAAATAAACTCCAGGTAGTCGTTGACAAATATGAATCTTTCTCAATGCATGCAGGTGAAACTATTCAAGTGATGGAAGAAAGATTCAATACCATCGTGGGAGAGCTCAGGAACTTGAGAAAGACCTATGACAACGGAGAAATGAATAATAAAATCATTTCCAAACTCTTTCCAAGGAGCGATTGGTTTGTGAAAATGACTAGCCTGGGTGAGAAAGATCTTAGCCAAATGACTACATCTGAGGTATTCGCTCAACTTAAAGCTCGAGAGTTTATCATACAGCAATCCAAAAAGAACGAAGTAATTGTGGCTCAAACTTCGTCAACAAACGTTGTAAACTCGGAAGACTTAGCATACTTTGCTAAGAAAGATGTTGGAAGATGGAAGCCTAGGAAGCCCTTCCACAACAATGAAAGATCTGTACCAGCTTCACCAGCAAAGGAGGTTGCTTCAACCTCAAGCTCACAGCTAGAAGATCTCAAGATCAGTGAGCTTGAAGAGCAAATGAGAAAGCTTCATAAGCTCATGTTGGAAGCAAATGCAGAAAAGGAAGCTAAAGAAGCTAAGCTCACATCATCCTTTCGACCAGCAGAAAGGAAGCCAAGGACGTTCTTTGAATGCAACTCGCCAGATCACCTAAAGCACGAATGTCCTAGAGTGAGCAAAGAAGAAAGAGAGCGTCTCAAACAAAGGTTTGAGAGGACAGCAGTCAGAGCAGTCACCCGAGCACTGCAGACCATGACAGAAGTGCCCGATATTCCTGACAATGAAGAGGAATATTACTCCTTAGAAGAGGATGATGAAGAGGCCATGCTGGTCCCAATGACGAATATCGTTGATAATCTGGATGCTGAAGATGAGCGAATTGCTGAGTCGGCTATAGCAGTCGATGCTCAGGAGGTAAACCCTATTAGCATTTCAAATTCAGCAATCATGCATCAATCGGAAGTATCTTCTTCTTTAGATTCCGAGGATTATTATCTCAATAAGCTCTCATTAGAATTTTCAAAAATGTATGCTTTGAAAGATTCTATTGTGGAAGAAAACACCTCACTGAAAACCAAAGTTATATCTCTGACCGGGGAAGTCGAAAGACTAAGGTCTGATGGTGAGGAATTTCTAAAACTCAAAGCTGATTACTCCAAACTTGCAGAAAACTTTCAAAATGTTGAAAAAGAGAATCTAGTTTTGAAGAATAAACTAATGAGGATTGCATTTGTGCTTACACAACAAGCAAGGTAGTTCTAAATGCCATTGTTATTCAACAGAGACATCATTCTGATAGATCTGGAGTGGGGCTTGGATGTGTTGAAGTTGTGGGAAAAACCTCTAAGCAGGTTTTGATTGGAAATGCTGAATCTTCTAAGCAGAAAAGGATTACATTCGGTTCTGCTGGAAAATTCAATGCTAAAGAAAAAGGTAAGGAAAAGACAGTTGAGTCATCAAATGCTAAGCAGAAGGACTGGCATAAAAAGAATGCATCTCCTGGATCTCAGGAGAGGACCCAGAGAATGCATGCTAAGCCACACTCAGCAGTGTCTAGGATGAATGCTGAGCATTGAGCATCCAATGCTAGGACAACAAATCTTACCTTCAATAAGGGTAAGCAGGTTGAATACCATGATGTAAGACCACCGTATCAGCTGTTCACACCACATAGGAGGAATACCTATGTGAGGCCTGAGTCCAATCATTTTCCTTTTAAAAGGACTATGACGGCTAAGCACACCACTCCACCGCGTTCAAATTATGCAAAACTTGTTTATCCAACTAAGGTGGAGAAGGTTGCTAAAAGTGACGTCAAGAAGAAAATCTTGAAGATCACTAAGATGTGGGTTCCAAAAGGAACCATGACCCATGTTAATCCTGCAAGACCCGATGCTAAGTGGGTACCTAAACAAACTTGTTGATTTTTTGCAGGAACAGGATCCAAGAGCTAAGACATCAAGCATGTCAAATGACTGGATCCTAGATAGTGGCTGCTCAGCACACATGACGGGGCGAGAAGAATTATTTTCAGAACTTCAAATAATTCATGGCCCAACAGTCATGTTTGGTGATAATAGCATAGGAAGAGTGATTGGGAGAGGATGCATCGAGCAAAATGGAATAAGGATCATCAACGTTGCTCTCGTCTCCAACCTCAAACACAATCTGCTGAGCATCAGCCAATGGAGTGAAAATGAGTACAATGTTTCTTTCATTAACACTGTGAGTGAAATTGTTGACAATGCTACAGGTGAAGTGAAGCTAAGAGGCATCCGCAAGGGTGGCCTATACATTGTTGATTGGCAAAGCGGCCAACAGCATTCCTGCTTCGTGGCATTCAACAAGGAAGAAACAAACTGGCTATGGCACAAAAGGTTGACTCGTTTGAACTTCAAGACCATCAACTACCTAGCCAAGAACAAACTTGTCGTGGGATTTCCTGAGGCGACCTTCAAAAAGGAAGGCATATGCAAAGCTTGCCAGCAAGGGAAGCAAATGAAGGTATCCTTCAAAACAAATCCGGAGAAGGCCACTTCTGCGAGAATCCATGAGCTATTGCACATGGATCTATTTGGCCTAGTCACTCCAGCCACTGTAAGTAAAAAGATTTACACTCTTGTGGTTGTTGATGATTTCGCCAGGTTTACGTGGGTCAGACTGCTATGGACAAAGGATGAAGTAAAACTCATCTTATCGGAGCTGATCCTAAAGGAGAAAAATAGCAAAGAAGATACCGTTAAGAGGATAAGATCAGACAACAAGACAGAGTTTTGCAACGGCATCCTAATGGATTTTTGCGCCGAAGCTGGAATCGGGCATGAGAAATCCACTGCTAGAACTCCCCAGCAGAATGGACTAGCAGAGAGAAGGAATAGGACCTTAAAAGAAGCAGTGCGGTCGATGCTAGCCGACTCTTAGCAGAGTGGGAAGTATTGGGGTGAAGCAGTCATGACTGTCTGCTACACTCAAAATAGGAGCACGATCAATGGGAGATTCAACAAAACTCCATACGAAGTGTATAATGGTCATAAGCCTTCTCTAACTCATCTTCATGCTTTCAGTTTGGCATGTTATATTCATAACAATGGGAAGTCGAAGCTTAACACTTTCTCGCCTAAGTCTGATGAAGGCGTGTTCCTTGGATATGGACATCCTTCTCACAAAGGTTATAGAGTGTTAAACAAGACGACTCAAGTTGTGGAAATAACATGCAATGTTATTTTTGATGAGTCTACTTTAGTGCGCAGGATTATAAGAGAGCAAAAGGATGACAATCATGAGACTAATGATGTCCATGGTTAGTCTAGCTTGAATTCTTTCAAAAATATGCTGATTGATTCGACTGGGTCGATGAGTGATTGTAATCCAACACAGATGCACTCAGCAGGTGACCAAACTGCTGAATCGGCCAGTGACGCTAACGATCATGTTGAGGCCTCCAAAAAAATTTATCTTAATGATAATTCGGAAATTATGGGTTCAACCGATGAAGATGATGAAGAAATCCCAAATCCAGCACAAGATGTTGAAGAAGGATTGGGCGCTGCTGAGGACATTCCCAATGACGATGTTGAGCATTTGGATATCAATAATGAACCTCAGGAGAATGCTGAGATTCAAGATGCTATGATTCAAGATGTTGAGATTCAGAATGTTGAGATACACAATGCTGAACCTCAGGTGATTGTTGAGGAAAATGATCTAGCAGACAACAATCTAGCAGACGATGCAAACATTGACACCCCAGCACCCAGCAACCCAAAACCAAGATTGTTACGTGATCATCCTCTAGATGCTATCATTGACGACATCAACAATCCAATGAGGACGAGACAAGGAAATGCAATGCTAGCATACTACAAATCACATGAAGAACCTACAAAGATTGAACATGCATTAAAATCTACAGATTAGGTGAATGCTATGCAGGAGGAGCTAGCTGAATTCACGCGCAATCAAGTCTGGGATCTAGTAGACAGACCCAAGCATCAAAGCGTCATTGGAACGAAGTGGGTCTTTAAAAATAAGAAGGATGAATTAGGAATGGTCATCAGAAATAAAGCACGTCTAGTTGCCAAATGATACAGACAATGCGTGGGAATCGATTATGATGAAACATTTGCTCCAGTAGCCCAAATGGAAGCAATAAGGTTATTTCTCGCATATGCTGCTCATAATGAATTTTCAGTCTTGCAGATGGATGTGAAAAGTGCTTTTCTTAACGGTGAGCTCAAGGAAGGGGTATATGTTGAGCAACCACCGGGCTTCGAACAAGGAAACCAAGTCTATAGGCTCAAGAAAGCCTTATATGGTTTGAAGCATGCACCACGGGCATGGTATGGAACTTTGTCTAAGTTTTTGCTGGACAATGGTTTCAAGAAAGGGAAGATTGATCAAACTCTCTTTCGAATTAAAAATGAAGGAAGTATATTACTTGTGCAAATATATGTCGATGACATTATTTTTTGCTCTGAGAATCCAACCTTTTGTGACAAGTTTTCTGAACAGAGTTACTTCCAGATGAGTATGATGGGAAAGAAGTCTTACTTTCTCGGACTCCAAGTTCAGCAGTCAAGTTAGGGGATCTTCATACATCAGAGGAAATACACAAGAGATCTCATTGCTAAGTATTGCCCAGAAAAGACAAAGAGCTTAAGGATTCCTATAAGCACGAGCTGCCAAATTTCCCTTGATGAAGGAAGGGAATCTGTGAATCCTACGCTTTATAGAGGCATTATCGGTTCTTTGCTTTTTCTAACGGCTAGCAGGTCAGATATTTCCTATGTTGTAGGAGTTTGCGCGAGATATCAAGCAAATCCCAAAAAGTCACATCTGGAGATTGCTAAGCGGATAATCCGATACCTCAAGTGCACGGAACGTCTAGGAATCTGGTATCCAAGGTCCGATGGGCTAGCACTCAACGGATATTTAGACTCAGACTTTGGAGGATGTAAGATCGATCGAAAAAGCACGAGTGGCACCTGCCAATTCCTAACACAAGCTCATAAGCTAGTTTAGTACGAAGCAACACTCGGTGGCGACGTCTACAACAGAAGCCAAATATGTAGCAGCCGCAAGTTGTTGTGCTCAAGTATTGTGGATTCAGCAGCAAATACAAGATTATTACATTCCTTGAGAATGCGTGTCAATCTACTGCAAAAACAACGGTGCTAGGTGCATCACGAAGAATCATGTTCATCACTCCAGGACAAAGCACATCAATATTCGACATCATTTCATAAGAGATCATCAAGAGAAAAATGATATCGATGTTTAATATATATGCACAGAAGATCAGCTTGCAGACATCTTCACCAAACCGCTTGCTGAGGCCAGATTCAAAGAACTATGTCTGAAGTTGGGCCTCATCGAGTTAGAAAAAGATGTGGATGAATGAGTTCAAAGTCTCATTCTTTCTGGATTTCTAGTTTTCTAGGATTCCTTGGATTTCTGGTTATTTTCAGAAAAGATGGAGAAAAATGTATCCAATCTTACGTTTTTAAGGTGTTGAATCTAGTTGCTAAGATACGGTTGCTAAGTAAAAAGCAAATAAGTGTTGAGTCCAAGCTCTCAATAGTTCCTAAGTAGTGTGATATTATAACAAGAAGATCAGACGTTTGCTAGAGATTGAATGTTGAGTCCAAGGCTCTCAGCATTTTATCAAAATGCTTAAGTCATAATATTCAATAAGTGGTACAGACGGTTGCTAGAAAATGATTGTTGAGTCCAAGCTCTCAGCAGTCAATATGTGGATGCTAGAATTTGAATGCTGAGTCCAAGCTCTCAGCAGTTCATATGATTGCTAAGGATCCCACTGCTAGTTGATTGCTGAGTCCAAGCTCTCAGCAATCTCTGACTTTCTCGAAAAGTCAAGCAAGAATATTTTGCATTTCAAATTCAATAAATGTGTTGGACATGGCGCATTTAATGCATGCAACAGACGGCGACAAACCAAGAGACGACACGACACAAGCACTTAAGTTCATAAGGGCGTGGGATACCATATGAAGCATTTCTGAATTCCAACCGTCGATTGGATTTGAAGCGGTGATTCCCCAACCATCGGATCAATTACTCAGAATGTATTTAAACCGCACTTCATCAAATCTTTAAACCTTATGCACTTTGAATCCCTAGAATTTTAAGCACTCAAGATTCCTAACTCTCAAATTCTCTCAACCCTGAATCCCCCGCTCGTACCCAAATATCTGATTCACTCCCTGAGAGCACCCTAAAGATAGACCAAGCTCCTATTGCTCGCTTGCCACTTCACTAAAGGCATGCACCCAATTTTACTCGGATTATTAAGAAGGAAGAGGTCGAAGATGAGGTTCCGTATGCTCGTCTAGTAACACTAGCAAAGAAGAAGGAGCAATCTGGTCTTTCCAATGCTCAGAAGAGAACCAGTCAGGTCATGAAAGACCGGATTCTATATACGCCTCTTGCTGTACCCAATTTTCCGAATTGTGTGATGGACACCTGGCGAAGGAACAGGTGGTCCAATACTTGTCTGCCAAACCTCTGAGGTTCCGACCTCACATGGACTCTGAGTTCTATGCAAGGGCGGTTGTAGCAAAAGATTCCAAGTCTTTCGAGACTTCTGTTTTTGGAACAATCATAACGGTGAGTGTTGAGGTACTTGCTAAGAAGTTTAGGCTTTGCAACTAAGGTCCACATATCACAAGCTACAAAGTCACCAAAACAGACGAAATGGAGGCAAGGTGGAAGCTGTGGAAGAAGCCTGACTTGAAGAAAGACAGTTTAGGGAAGGCGATCACTTGGAAGGTGGCAACACCAATCAATCAGTTCTAGGAGGATTACAGAATCCTTGCTGATCTTGTGATCAAGATGTTCCAGTGCGACGCTGGGTCGTACTCGGAACTTTCTGCAAAAAAGTGCGTTGTGATGATGGCGTTGGTAGATTGCATTCAAGGGAACTGGGTTGAGTTCTTCTTCGAGCGATGGTTGGATCATGTGAAGAAGAATGTGAAGATTACGGAGGAGGGGACCTTCTTGTCGAATATAAACTTTGGGTTGAAGGTCAGCAAGTTTATTGAGACTTACTTCGACAAATCCAAACACGACAGGGGTGAGCCACTATCCCATACTGATTACATTCTTCAAACCAAGAAGAGACCGGCTCCTGTGGATAATTCTTGCCCACGTGTTCTAAGGGGCAAATCAAATGTAGACACCAAAGAACCCACGTCTGAAGATGATGTTGATCCAGCAACATTAGCCACTCAACGGTTGGAGCATGCAATTCCTTTAACTCCTGAAGAGATTGTTGCTGCAAGGAAGGCAGCTGAGACAGAAAGGTGCTTCCAAGACCTTCCCGATATTGAGAAGCTAGGAGAGCTTCCTGCTGAGAAATTGGGTCAGCTTCCTGCTGAGATACCCAAGAGGAAGAGATCAAATGTTGATACACCTGAGAAGAAGAAGAAGCTGAGGAAACTTATCAAAGCCTCTAAAAAAATCTCATCTGCTGAGGAACTGGAGAAAGTAAGTCCACTCTCTGCTCAGCCACTTTCTAAGCGCTTAAAAGTTATAAGGGAGAATGCTAGAAAGAGGAAGAGAAACAAGAAGGAGCAGGAGAGGAGGGAATACATGAAGGAGATGGAGAGGATAACCTTTGAGGCAAGAGATAGGAATTTTGAGCAGGCGAAGAAATCTGCTAAAGAGCATGCAGCTAGGGAGGCTGGTAAGCTACAGAAAGGGAAGCAAACTACAGAAGTTCCCACCACTTTGCTGGATAAGGATGCTATGTCCGATAAGGAAGTTAGCGAATTGATGAGGACAGGAGCGTTTGACGCTCCTGAGCGTCCTCAAAGCCAAGGAGGAGTTTTCATTAGGGAGTCTACTGTTGTGCATGGTGGTAGCAGCAGTGCTCAATCTGAAGGAAGACAGCATTCCGGTTTTCAGCAATCTGTTGAGGGATGTCCTCAGAGAGTTGTGAATGCAGGGAGTT
This sequence comes from Plectranthus barbatus, assembly GCA_026898455.1. Taxonomy (NCBI): domain Eukaryota; kingdom Viridiplantae; phylum Streptophyta; class Magnoliopsida; order Lamiales; family Lamiaceae; genus Plectranthus; species Plectranthus barbatus. Next base: position 49,090 of record JAPKLW010001833.1, on the reverse strand, counting down.
CTGGCTCGGGATTGAATGCTGAGCAGGAGGCTCGTATTTCTGATGGTGGAGCTGAGGGTCCACGTGCTGAGGAGAGGCCTAGCACTGACATTCCTTCAAATGCTGAGACAGAAAAGGTGCAAGAGGAGGACGAAGACCAAGGCTTTATGGGCACATGCTATTCAGACTCTGTTTCAGTTGGAGAGTCAGAAGATGTATTTGATGCTAGATTTCTCCGAAAGATCCCAACAGGCATCAACCAGACGCTGAGAATTCCCTTTAATGGACTTCCTGGAAGAAGATTCAAGACCAGGAGAATAGCCCAATGGTGTGCTCCAGTCTCCGTCGATGACAAGGTAAACTCTTACCTTTTTCAAATGACTTCTGAAATTGACGATTTTGTATCTGCTGAGGTTGAGAGAGATATTGCTTCTATATTTTCTGCGGAGTTGGAGGAGGACACCAAAGAAGGAAAGGTTTTAGGAAGTGAGCTGAGGAGATGGAAGGTGTATGACTACATCATGCATGAGTTGTGCTTCGAAGAGAGGATTTTGTTAATAACCAGGAGGGGCCTTAACTATTGGCGCAAGGAAGAGAAGTGGACGAATGACTGGATCGATCAGGTGCCTGGCACAAGCAGTTCACAGATAATCAAGTCATGGATCGACTTCAGGCGATTCGCGTCCATCTCATGTTCTCTTACTCCCAATCACTGCCCAAATCAAATTTTGCTCTAGACGGTCACTCCGATGCTCGAATTCAGCTTTCTAAGCACCAAGCCAAGGCTGCTGCTGAATATAGACGCCGACAGGCCGAATATGAGGCTAAGAAGAGAGAGAGGTTGTAGGCTAGGTTGGCTGCTGATGGAGAGCAGGAAGAATTGGAAAAGAACAAGAGCTGCGAATTGATCGTATGTCATAACACAGAGGAGAAAATGCTTGTACATTTTCTGGAGGATGAAATCTCGGAAGAGATAAAGGCTTTGCAAGCTGCTGAAGTAGAAGAAGCAAGGGCAGCCGAACTTGCTCGGGCCGAGGAGAAAGCCTGGAGAATGGAGGAGGCTGAGCGAATAGAGGAAGTAGCTCAGTACATGGAGGCACAAGGAGAAGCTGAAATAGAAATGGGAGAATTTGTACGGCACGAGGTCGATATGGCTGCTGAGACACATGCAGAAACTCATGAGTCTGCTGAGAGCAGAGAGTTAGTGCTAACAACTTCTTCGTTACATGCCCTGCCTGTAAGTTCCAATGATTTTCACTCCAATGTTGATTATGTTGTCCACTTTGCTCTTCAAAATTCCATGTCTACTATCATCCCCATAGCCATTACTGAAAAAGTAGTTATGGAGGTTGCTGATGTGAGGAAAGAAGTGGCGGATGTGAGAAGTGAAGTGTCTGAAGTAAGAGAAGAAGTGACAGAAGTAAAAGGAGAAGTGTCTGGAGTGAAGCAAGACATGGAGGTTATGGAGGTAGAAGTGGCAGAATCCCAGCAGCAGTTGGTGTCAAGTGTGAATTCTTTCTCTTCAACCTTTTTGGCGGCATTCAAAGAGGGAGAAGAAAGAAGAATTGATGAGGCTGCTAGGAGGAAGAAAGAAGAAGAGGAGATCGCTGCTAAGGAAGAAGAGCGAAGGTTAGCTGAGGAAGAATTGAAGAAAAATGAAATAGAACTCAAGCTCGGGAAGCTTGAGATGGAGAATGAAAAACTTGCTAAGAAATTAGAGAGGGAGGCTGCTGAGAGAGAGGCAAACAAGGCGTATTATGACAACTTTGTGCAGATGGCCATGGGCAAATTTGATGAATATGGTAAGAAGCCAGCTCCTGACTCCTGAAGCTAAATTTGAATATGTTAGCAAGTTTCTGTAAACTTTTTGCTTTTTCAGTTGCATTGTACTTGTAACTTTCAAATCATTTACAAAACTGAATCAGAATTAGACAATTACTCATTGTCCACTTCTGACTTTTTGCGTGTCTTAGTTGATATACACTATTCGTGTATTCAACAAAATTGCATGTGGATTGTCGTATGAATGTGTGTGCTGAGTTATCTGTCTTTTGATTGTGTTGGGATATGTATACTGAAAAGCATAATTGATCAAGCGTTTGTATACTGGCTTTCATTATGTTGATACATTAAACAAATCTCGCTATCTGATAATGTGAACATACGACGAACTATAATATCCTTTTATCTCGTAGATAGGGATGACCATATGGTGTGTTGTAAACCACAGAGGATCATATGGTTCGCTTGACCTAGCGAGATATAAAGAGTATCACAGCTGAGATGGTCCCTGGATAGGCTGTCGGTTTAAGCTGCGGCACATCGGTTCATAAGTGGGCTTGTCCTGGCCACTTGATGTGTCGGTACATTCTTATGTATTGATGGGATCAACAGTGGGATGCGCCGTTCTTATTGACATATGAACAAGCCAGATCCCAACATACTTTCTATGATCTTAAACCCTACTGAAGGATAAGGGGCACACATGAGTTGACTGCACTTTGATTTGCTAGGATGGCGAGTCTTACATGTACTCTCATATCTGCATCTTGGGTGTTGCTGATTTGTGTGGGGTCTGCTTAGTCTGGATGTATGGTAACATATCCGTTCCAGGATGGTGACATTCCCTGATGAGCTCACAAGGTTCTTTATGCTAAGTCCTGCAGGCTGAATGATTTATTCAAGCATAAGAGATAAAGGTTGAGTGGTATTATTCATGAAAATAAGATATTAATTAATTGTGGTTGATTGTCATATAAACCAAATTAATTAATGAATGTCTGAAACCTTAAATATGTGGATCAAGTTAGTTTGGTGCAACCCGTTCCTAATAACGTGGTAATAAAGGGGCGAGTCAGTATTGTTACCGTGGTGAAGGTTAAAACAATACTTTATTAATTAATTAATGTTCTGGGTTGGACATAAGAGAATTAATTAATAAAAGAGGGTCCACTTTATTATTTGCATCTGATCCCTGGTCTGGCCCACACACTGCTCAAGCCCATTAGGGTTAGGGTTTCATTAAACCCTAACACTATAAATAGCCAAACCCTAGATCAGTAAGAGGTGATACACATTCTCAGTATACAGAGAGAGAGGGCGGCGGCTAGGGCTGTTCAGGAAGGAGGGATTTTCTCTGATCGAATCCTCCGGCTGAATTAACTTGGTAGAATAATCCTCACCAGATTTCCAAGGAGCAAGGGATACAGATCAGAAGATCAGATCTGTAGGAACAAGAGAGAGGCCATCGATTTCTTCAAGTAGAAAAGAAGCCATCGTTTTGTTCATATTCCGCTTCAGATCTGAACGTTTTTCACCGTTATCATACTCCGATCTGTCCTGTAGATCAAACGGTGAAAAAGGTATAAACTCTAATCCATCTTGTACAATTAATTTTGTAGGAGCATGCATAGGCTTTGCATGGTTTATTTAATTGCATTTATTTTGATATCCTAAGAACGATCCTGCGAATTGAATAACAACTCATGTTGTTGATCGTAGACTCAAACCCTACAGATTGGTGGTAAATGCTTGCTGTTTAATTGGGTGCTAGATTCTCTAGCATATTCCTAAGGATCATTTACTTGTGCTTAATCGAGATCATTTCCCAGCTTTTGTTGAGGGGGAATTTATTGAAACCAATCTTTGCTAGGATTAAGTTGGTTAAATTCTGAGTTAGATGGCTAGACTAGATCTGATACTTGTATTAGAATTTCTTGTAAAATCAGAAATTTTTCCTTCAAAGATTCAGAAATTGCTAGTAGGCTTTGATCACACCAAAAAGGGGAAAATTGTTGGGAATTATTCCCAGATTTATGTTGTAAATCTCTCTTTAGATCAAATTGTAAAGGTTTTGTTGAATCAAAGTCTTAGTTATTTTGGTAGATCATTGTTGAAGTTTAGAATAGTCTAGCAACTCATTTGTAAAGTCCTGTTTAGGCTATATATCGAGTTGTAATAGATTAGAAGTGTTTGTGGAAGATTGCTGAAGGATTCAGCAATTGAAACGAAGGAAATCAGATTCCAAGAAACTTCTGAAGATTCTGGATGCTAGGAGTGTTCTCAGCAGCCAGGAAGATGTTGACTGCTAGAGACGTCAGCAGACAGAAATGACTACTAAGGAGGTAGTAGTAAAGTGCTGAGAAGAATGACTGCTAAGGAGTTGGTAGTCATATGCTGAAGGAAACGACTGCTAGGAATACTTGCTCAGAAGTCAGAAGTAAAAAGATAGCAGAATGTTGAAGAAGTCAGCATTCACTAATACTCAAGAGATTCCTAGAAGTAGTAGCAATCAGGAATCAAGAGTCAAAGTGTTGAATACGCAACTACTGAGGAGTCAGCAGTTGGATACAGTCAAAAGGTCTAAGGACTAAGCAAAATGTTCCCAGCATTCTCCGAAAGAATGCTAAGCAAGGAAATATCCAGCAACTTCTGCTAAGACTCCCGTTCTGACAAAGGGTACAACCAAGCCAGAAAGGACGGAAAAAGAAGTAGCTCTATTGGACAAAGAGAACGTTGTGTCTAACGGGTCTGGAGATTCAAAAGTTTGAATCTCCAAATATAAAAGAGAAGTCCAAACAAGAGAGAAGGACTACTACTACTACAACTCCAACTGCTTCTACGATTCGAAAAAGATAATTATTAAGAGATAACTTTTACAAGCGAAGCAAAGCAAAAGAGTAGTCAGTTGAGAGCACGTTAAAAAGACAAGAAGAATTTCAAGCTCTCAACAACAGTGTCACACATTGAATATCTGACACTACATTCAAGAAGATATTGCTTGACTTTGTTCAAGAATCAATCATTGGGATAACTTCCATCCTAGGAAGCATCCAGTAGTCACATCTCTAAAAAGAGATTGACTAAGACGAGTTGTTGCCAAAAACCTACAAAAGAGTTCAGGCGGGAACTTAAAAGCTTCCATTACAGCGAGGATAAGTTTTACAAAGGTGTCGCCCTTGACTTCGCCGCAGCTGTCAAAACATAAAGTGACGGAGGATAGCTTTGTAGTGGCTGGCTCGAAAGCTCACCACCTACTACAAGTGATCGGCTGATCGCTAAATTATTTAACAGCGACTTAGCAAAGCTAATAATATAGCGGCAAATGAAAATTATCGATCCCACAGGGAATGAAGTAATGAAAAACCTTAAGTACTAAATCAGAAGTTCTCAAAATACTGGTTAGGAGAATCAAATTGTTGGGTTTTGGTTGTTTTGAAAATCGTAATACTTGCGAATAAAAAGTAAACAGAAAATTAAAACACTTTGGATGAAAACGATTATGAGAAGTACAGATTCCAGGGATATCTACCTATCAAGTATGACATAGATGATGAATTGATTATTTTCCAATTTAATCCCTCTTCGTAGTGAAACATCAGAAAGGTATTATGAACTTCTTTGTTGGACAAATCATAAAGTAGATTAATTAATTACCTATCTCCGCTCGATCTCAAGATAAATTAACTAACTCCAAAGATCTACAGATTTATCCCTACAATCAAACTCCTTCAGTTACGACAAGAAATCAAATTATATTGTGAAAATCTCTTTCTATTGAAAACTATTACAGTTACGTCTCAAGTAATCAACTAATTAATCCTAAGATGTGGCCAGCAAACTCAAGATTATGAATAAACACAGATTTCACAAACTACGAAGGGAAAGGGAAAATACTTCAATTAATCAAAACATGCATACAATGATAATTCGAAACCCTAGAATCTGAGGAAGAGATTAGTTACACATATTGAGAGTAATATTCAACATAGAAAAATAAAACCTGATTTGCATAAAAACTTGGGTCTGAATGTCTTCCCACAAAACTCTATCTTCAAACATAAACTCTAGAAAACCTTGGAAATCTCTAAAAATCTTCAATACTAAAATCTCTTAATTGCTCTACTGATTTCCACACTAAAAAACGAATTTTACATGGCTATTTATAATAGTGAAAGATGTATCAAACAATATCTAGGATTAGATATGTCTTTATCTTCAAATCAGACTCATATTAGGAATTCCCGCAGTCTCGTCGATCGTGGGAGAATGGCATCGATCGACGCCGATGAAACACCCTCGTCGATCGACATGAAATGGCGTCGATCGACGTGAGCTTTGTTGCCTTCGTCGATCTCTCCTTCTCCTTCGTCGATCGCTCCACTCCATTTTTATCATCGATCGACATGCCCTGGCGTCGATCGACGTGGACCTAGAACTAGAAATCCGACTTTTCTCTATTTTCGACTAAAAACCTACATGATTCATCAAACACGACATTACGAGCACAAAAGCTAATCCTTGCATGAAAAAGACACTAAAAACAATCTGAACATCACACAATTAGTCAAAGAACAACCAGATAAGTTGGTAAAAATCCTAACTTATCAACTCCTCCAAACTTAAACCATTGATCGTCCTCGATCAATTCACAGAAAAGAAATCGAATCAAATGCAGATACAAGTGTGCAATGCCTCACAAGCTTCTTTTGCAATCTAAGTATCACTCATCCATATAAATCATGCAGTCCAAACAAATTCCCATTGTTAAATTATTGAGGAGGAACCTCACAGGGCAATGTTTGCACTCATCGCTCAATCAAGTAAAGGGTTTGAAATTCACTCATTCAAAGTTTTAGTTTACCTCACCATAGGTTTGACAAATTTCTCATCTCTCCACTGCTTGTTAGTGTGGCTTTTCAGGGAATCAGAAAGGTCTTTATTTGGTTGTAATGTGGCTTACCTAAAAGGTGGGATATTTTTTGCTAAGTGACTTAGAATATTGCAATTGAACTCATTGCCTTAGCATATCATAGCCACATAAATTTTTTTCTTTTCATGCACAATCTTGTTCCTTCTCTTTTGTAATTTTCAGGGTCCTAAACTTTATTTTAACTTTTGTGAACTACAACATATGAATTTTCCTCACATTTTTCTCTTATCTTTTCATTCTTTTTCACCAATGTTCACTTTTTTCTTAATTTACCCATAGGAACCCCTATTTTTGCACACAGCCTCACATCACAATCCCAGAATTCACACCATCCAATAAATCACAATCTCTTGTTAATCAACCCTCCTAATCAAAGAAAAAAATTTATTCAATGCTCAAAGGGGCTACAAGTGGAAATTAAAGGTTAGTGTATGGGAGACGGGCTACGAAAGAACATGCCTAAAATCATTTTCACCCTATTACCACACTTAATGCAACCTCAAGAGAGAAATTCGTCAAATTCTAGGAAGTAAGTCTAATAACCTTGTCACTCATCAAACGAAAAGATGGCTACAATTTCTCACAGGGTAGAAATTTTTGTTACTCCTCAATAATTACCCAATTTCGAACTGTTATCATGCAAAAATTTATATTTCAAAGATCAACTTATCAAGCAAAATAGCTCCTATCATCGGCTACTCTATCACACAGATTATCATTCTTATTCAGCAAATACCTCGATTATCAACCAACAATTCTTATTTAAGGAAAGATAAGTCATCATTCTCAACACCAACATAATCAAAAGTAGTTCCGACTGTCCTATGTTCAAAAGCTCCTAAAACAATGCTCAAGACTATTCAACTCAGAACAAGTACCACAAATCAAGAGTTCAAAACTTATTCAATTCATAATAAGTACCACAAATCAAGAGTTCAAAATACTAATTTGAGTGAAAGGCCTTGCAGAGAGCAATTGTTCACACTGAAGCAAAAGAACAAGGATGGTGATGGTTCAGAAAAAACAAAAACAAAAAACAAATGAAAAAAATGAAAAAAATTCAAAACTAAAAATAAAGTGGTAAATAAATAAAAACAAATAAACGTTTCCCTTTTTCGATCCTCATCCCCCCAAACTTGTTTCACTCGAAGGAGTGGACAAGTTTGAAAGTTAGATATGAAAAAGGAAACAGTACCTCATTCCTCCTCCGGAGGATCCTCCATCTCTACATCGGGAGAAGGCCACATTGGAAGTCTCCGCCGGCGGTCCTGGCGCTCTCTCTGGCGGCGGAGGTAGACAGAGTCAGGCTAGGTGTTCAGGAGGAGACGCTGCATCTGCATGTCGAGGCTGTTGAGCCTCGTGTTCACGTGCTGGCGAAACTCTGCCTGTCTGGTGTGCTCCTCCGAATGCAAAACAGCCTGCTGCTGCATGAACTGATAGATCATCGCCAGATCCACCCCGGAAGATGAAGACTCTCCCGTGATGCCGATCTGGAAAAGCCGGCCCCCAGCTCTGATCCACCAAATCTGGAACTCAAGACACTTCCGGCACATCTCAGGTACGCATTTCTGGGTTCTAATGACACTAACCCTGTTATTGTTTCTGCCTATCTTACACAGGGGGAGTTGGACAAACTACTGCGAGTTCTACGGAAATACAAGTCCGCCATCGGATGGACTTTGGGGGACATCAAGGGGATAAGCCCTTCGCTTTGCATGCACAAAATCATCCTTGAAGAGGATACCACACCGAAGAGACAAGCACAACGACGACTGAATCCCATTATGCAAGAAGCCGTAAAGAAGGAGGTTCTCAAACTCCTAGACCATGGCATGATATACCCAATTTTTGACAGCAAGTGGGTGAGCCCTACACAAGTAGTAGCCAAGAAATGAGGGATGCAGATAGTAAAGAATGATGATGGAGAGGAAGTTGCGACAAGACCAATCACGGGATGGCAATTTTGCATTGACTACCAAGCCTTAAACACCGCCACATGCAAGGACCACTTTCCTCTTCCCTTCATTGATCAAATGCTTGATAGATTATCCGGTTACCCTTTTTATTGTTTTCTTGATGGTTACTCAGGGTACAACCAGATAGCTGTGGCACCTGAAGATCAACACAAGACGGCATTCACCTGTCCATATGGAGTATTCGCCTACCGTTGGATGCCCTTTGGATTATGCAATGCACTGGCTACTTTCCAGAGATGCATGATGGCAATCTTCCACGACTTGATCGAAGATGTAATGGAGGTATTTATGGATGATTTCTTAGTTTTTGGTAGCTCATTCGATGTTTCTTTGCAGAACCTGGCTACTGTACTCGAGAGATGCACCGAGAAGGGATTGTGTTGGGTCATCGAGTATTAGCTGAAGGACTTGAAGTAGATCGAGCTAAAGTGATAGCCATTGAGAAGATGCCACCACCAACAAATGTCAAAGCAGTCCGAAGTTTCCTAGGCCACGCCGGATTCTATAGGAGGTTCATCAAAGACTTCTCATAGATATCTCGGCCCTTGTGCAACCTATTAGAGAGGGATGTTTCCTTCGTTTTTGATGACGAATGCTTGAAGGAATTTGAGAGACTGAAAGAGGTACTGGTGACTGCGTCTGTCTTGACCGTGCCAGATTGGGATGAGCCCTTCACATTAATGTGCGACGCCAGTGACTATGCTGTTGGGGCAGTCTTGGGACAACTGAAAGGAAGACTCTTCCATGTGATTCACTACGCTAGCAAGAGCATGAATCCGGCGCAATGCAACTACACCACCACGGAGAAAGAGATGCTCGTGGTCGTGTATGCCTTTGACAAGTTTCGGCCTTATCTGATAGGCTCAAAGATGATTGTCTACACCGACCATGCAGCCATCAGATACCTGTTCACAAAGAAAGATGCCAAGCCTAGACTGATCCAGTGGATATTGTTGCTGCAAGAGTTTGATTTGGAGATCAAGGACAGAAAAGAGAGCGAGAATGTGATCGCCGACCACTTGCCACGACTCGAGCCACCAGTCGAAGGGGATGATCAGTAGATAACAATCCGAGAAACATTCCCCAACAAACAGATCTACGCCCTTAGGGATTTGAAAGAGACGTACGAGTCCAAAACTCCTTGGTATGCAGATTTTGCCAACTACTTGGTTGGTGGCGTACTTCCTCCGGACTCTTCTCCATATGCAAAGAAGAAGTTTCTGCACGATGTCAGATTCTACTATTGGGAGGATCCCTATCTTTGGCGTAGATGTGCTGATGGCGTCATTCGCCGCTGTGTGCCCCAGTCCGAGTGGCAACAAATCCTCGAAGCCTGCCATTCATCTCCTAGTGGCAGCCATCATTCAGCCAACCGGACCGCATTCAAAATTCTGGCCAGCGAATTCTATTGGCCATCTATCTATGAGATCTGCCTGGATGGATTACGAGTTGTGATCGCTGCCAGAGGACCAGCAACATCTCGCAGAGGGATGAGATGCCACAGACTCCGGTTATTGAAGTCGAGATCTTTGATGTTTGGGGGATCGACTTCATGGGACCTTTTCCGCCATCCCAAGGATTCTCATACATTCTGCTGCGGTGGACTACGTGTCACAATGGGTTGAGGTCATTCCAACAGTCACCAATGACTCCAAAGTGGTCATCAAGTTCCTGCAAAAGCTCATAACGAGATTTGTGACGCCAAGAGCCTTGGTAAGCGACGGGGGATCCCACTTCTGCAACAAATGGCTTGCCACCCTTCTTGCAAGGTACGGAGTCAAACACCGAGTCACAACCCCATATCATCCTCAAGGGAATGGGCTGACGAAGCTGTCCAACCGAGAAATCAAGCAAATCTTGGAGAAGACGGTGAAGCAAAGAAAGGATTGGGCGGCAATACTTGATGAGGCATTATGGGCATACCGCAGCGCCTACAAAACACCCATTGGGACGTCACCGTATCAGCTAATTTTTGGGAAATCATGTCACCTGCCCGTTGAGATGGAGCACAAGGCTTGGAGGGCAGTGAAAGAATTGAATCTGGATTGGAAGACGGCTGCAGAAGAGCGCGCCATGGCATTGAACGAGCTAGAAGATTTTCGGGATGAAGCTTGTGAGAACAATGTCATCTACAAGAATCGAGCGAACAGATTTCACGACAAAAGGAATCGCTCACATACTTTTCATTCAGGTGACAAGGTCCTTCTCTTCAAATCCCATCTTCGCTTCATGCCCGGAAAGCTGCAGTCAAAGTGGGCCAGACCATACACCGTGATCTGTTAATTTATGAATGGTGTAGTCGAATTAGCTGGCCAAGATAGGAAGAACTTCAAAGTGAACGGGCAGAACCTGAAACCGTACTACACCCCACTTCAAGTCGAAGCAGTAGAGAAGTACTACTTGAATCGCCCGTGAAAGTTGAGGTATTGTCGAGCTAGCGACATAAAACCAAGCACTGGTTGGGAGGTAACCCAACAGTTTACTGCTTTCTTTACTTCTGTTATTTTAAATTCAGTCAAGTCGAGTCATTTGAATTTCGTATTTTTTGTAATTTTTTCGAATTTTGTCGGGTCCAGTACTCTGTCGAGGCCACGTCGATCGATGCCAATCTTCGTCGATCGACTTGTGTTTCTTGGCCACGTCGATCAATGCTATTCTTCGTCGATCCACGAGAAATTTTTGTCCACGTCGATCGACGGGGATGCCTCGTCGATCGATGCGAGCAATTCTGAGGCGCAATAGAGATGGGTTTAAAACCCTGTTCTCTCATTTTTTTTCCTCACAAACACACGACGCACGCACTCTCTCCCTCTCAAACACCCATCCTTGAATTTTTTTTCTTCAAACTGCCGCTACAACCCACGGTATGTATCCTAGACCTCTCCACTTCGATTATTTCATGTGTGGTAACTGATTTGAGCATGATTTTGAGAAAAATTGAACTTGGAGCCCTAGTTTTCATTTTTGCAATTTTGTCGATTTTGTTGCTATTCATTATGATTATTCGATATGGTTAGTCGTTCTAGTCGATATACTTGCTTTTGGTAAATTTGTAGCTTGGATTTCATTGAATTTGACGCACGCTAGTTTGGGGGATAATTCCAATTGGGGGGTGATTTTCTTGTCTTGCTATTTTCATGGAGAACTCTTTCGATTTTTAAGAAAATATGCTAGGATGAAGTTTGAATTGCATGAATGTCGAACCAATTTCACTTGGGTAGATGCATTTTGTGGATTATTGCACATTTTGTCATATTAATGTTTAGGAATTTTTGTGAAGTTATTTGTTGAGCTCTGACATTTTTCCTACTACCCTTGCAGTACATTATGGATTTTCGTCCTACCTTCGCCAACCGAGCTTACGAGAAATGCTTCAAAAAATTCTCAAGCTCCGAGTTCATTATCCGGCAGACGCTTTACCCATGTCCCGAGACAATGGATAGGCTGGGAATTCGAGCTGACGTGGAGGCTCTTTTGGAGGGAGTAGATTGGAGTGCTTGGATGACAGCACGGTGGCCGACATACCCGTCGCTCGTCCTGGAGTTTCTTGCCTCACTCCATGTCTATGAGGTCCAGCCGGAGTCGGAGCCTACCACCATCGCCTTTCAGCTCCTGAATGAACATTACGAGATACCGAGGGATGTGCTTGAAGAGATTTGGGGAGTCCAAAAGAGGGGATGGTTTCCTTCCCCCGAGTTTTGACATCGCCCGATTTTGGAGCCAGATTGCGGCTGAAACAAAAGAGGATTTGTGGGAGTTTGACTCAGGGAATTTGAAGGCATCCTCCATTGACAACCCGGTCTTCCGCTACATTCAAAGATGCATGGGGGTGTCCATCACAGGCCGGCACGAAAGCGCCAAGGCAAGAGTGGGAGAGTTGTATGGCATCTACTGCATGCTGACGGGGGAAGAGTTCAGCTTCGCGGCGTTGGTCATGGACCACTGGAGGCATCAAATCAAAGCCACCAAGGGCAACGTTTGGAGTGGGGGTTTGATCACCCCGATTGCGGAGTATGTGGGCATTGACTTCACTCGAGGACGATAGCCGAGGACTTGGCAAAGGGACTCTGGTCAAGATGTTGATGCTTTCACCCCGGGAGTTAGGGTGGTCTCTGCGGATGTCCAATGGGGACAGGTTTCCACTCCCGCAAAGGGAGCTCATGCGCGTGTCAGATTATCACTTCCATGATAACTGGTTGATGAGCAAACCCGCCCACTTGCGGCTCATGGTCGGATCACGTGGAGGACCCAGTGTTGGGAAATTATTCCTGAATCTCCCTTAGGATCACATTGTAAAAGGTTTTGTTGCATCAAACCTTACTAGATTGGTCGATCAAATGCTGAATTCTAGTATAGTCTAGCATATCTCGTAATGTCCTGTATAGGTCAAGCATCGAGTTGTAATAGACTAGTTTGCTAGGAGTTGTATAGACTAGCATCGAGTTGCTAGAGAAGACTAACACTTGCTAGAAGACAAAGAGATAGCAAAATGCTGAGGAGTCAGCATTCGCTAGCACATAGCAGACTGCTAAAGGATTAACAATCCGGAGTCGAAGGAATCAGGAATAAAAAGAGCAACTGCTGAGAACTCAGCAGTCCGATATCTATCTAGCAGATTGCAAATGAAAGCCTAGCAGATCGTTCCAAATGATCTTAGCAAAGGAAGACAACTAACAACGATCGCTATACCAACGTTCTGACAACCGTACACGCAAGGATAGGACTTTTCAGAAGTAGGTCAAAAAGTACTGTACGAAGCCAGAAAGCAAGCTGATAAACAAGCCACTCTCGAACAAAGAGACCATTGTGTCTAACGGATACAAATATTCAAAGTTTGAATCTTCAAGTATAAAAAGACAAGTCCTGAAGAGTGAGAAGTGCTGCTCATTCAATACTCTAATTCACTTTCAAGAGATTCCTAAGACAAAAGCGAAAAGCACAAGAGCAATCAGTTGAAAAGCAAATATTCGAAACATATTCAAAGCCTTTCAACTACCAGAGTGTCCCCATTAAATTACTGACACTCCATTGAAGCGATTCTTGATTGCAGTCAAGATTCTTCAATCATTGGGATACCTTTCTTTACTGAAAGAATCCAACAGTCGAACACCTGAAAATGTCTAGACAAAGACGGGCGTTTAGCCGCATCTGAAGAAAAGTAAGGAAGTAACTATAAAACTTCCAAAGTAGGAAAGACAAGTTTTACGAAGGTGTGCCCTTGACTCAGCCAGACTTACACCTAAGAAGTTCAAAATATCGGAGGATAGCTGTCAAGTAGCCAGGCCAAAAGTTCACTGCCTACTTAAGGTCCAAGGCGAATTCCTTGTACTCTGTTTACTTACTTAGTGAATTCATAGCGTTTCGGCTAAGGAGTGGACGTAGATCTATTTGGATCGAACCACTATAAACATCGTGTTTCTTTACTGCTTTATTATGCACGAGACTTTAAACCTAGCAATCACATTGCTATTGTATAACTGTGAAGAAACCTTAATCTATACCTGAGTTTAAATAATCTTCAAAGGAAAACATAAGTGTAAGTGACGATTAATCTTTCCGCTGCATTTTGTGTTCTTGTTTAAGCACGACGACTCTGATATATCAGGACCAACAAGTGGTATCAGAGCCAGGTTGAAAAACCTACTGCTTCTGAGTCGCTTAAGACCAGATCTATCTTTTCCTTGCACTATTACCTGTTTTTCTGTGTTTTATCTGTCTAAGCTCAGGAAACTACTTAAGAAGTGAACAAAATGTTGAACCACTCACTGGGGAAGTACTCAAAGGAGAACTTTAAGTCATGGAAGAAGCTTGCTCTAATACAGCTTCAGAGCATTCATCCTGAAATGGCTGATGTACTGGAAAGAGGTCCAATTAAAATTATGAAACCTAACACCTTTGTAGGAGCTGCTGCTGTAGGAGAAGAACCAAGACCTCAATTGGTTCCAAAACCCTATGAAGAATATACAACAGAAGATAAAAAGAGAGCTCAGTTAGAACACGTGGCGAAAAAGTTGATCTATGACTCTCTACCAAAGTTGATGGTTGACAAATCGCTTGACTTTGAAACTGCTAAAGAGATGTGGGAATATGTCTGCGAATCATCCCGAGAGACAGAGCAGATGATGCGCAACAAGCTACAGGTAGATGTTGATAAATACGAATCATTCTCTATGATTGCAGGTGAATCCATACAAGATATGGAAGAACGATTTAACACCATCATAGGGGAATTTCGCAACCTGGGGAAAGAATATGGAAACGGGGAGATGAACAACAAGATTATCTCCAAATTATATCCAAGGGACGACTAGTTCGTGAAGATGACAAGCTTGAGTGAAAAGGACCTCAACAACATATCCACATCGGAGGTATTTGCTCAACTCAAATCTCACGAGTTTATTATTCAGCAGTCAAAAAGGAATGAAGCAGTTGTTGCACATGCTTTATCAACCCACGCTGCCAACTCTGAGGACTTAGCGTACTTCGCTAAGAAGGACTTTAGTAAGTTTAAGATGAAGAATCCCTTCTATAAGCAAGAAAGACCTGCTCCAGCATCACCAGCAAAGGAGGTTGTCTCAACCTCAGGCTCTTAACCTGTTGATCTAAAGATAAGTGAGCTGGAAGAGCAGATGAAAAAGCTTCAGAAGTTGATGATAGAAGCCAAAGCTGAGAAAGAGGCAAAAGAAATTTAACAATCATCATCTACCCGCTCAGCAGAGCGAAAGCCGAGAACGTGCTTTGAATGTGGTTCACCAGACCATTTAAAGCATGAATGTCCGAAGGTCAGCAGAGAAGAGAGAGAACGCCTGAAGCAAAGATTTGAAAGACGTGCTGTCAAAGCAGTTACCAGGGCATTGCTGACAAGAACGGAGGCTTCTGATATTCCGGAGAATGACGAGGAGTATTACTATTCCTCAGAATAAGAAGATAATGAGGAAGCTTTGTTCGTATTAATGGCAAATATTGTTGAAGATCGGTTTGCTGATGCTGATACCGATGCTGAGCAGAGTAGTGAATCACCCCTAACCGCTGAATAAAATGAGGTACTAATTACCAACACTTCTAGCACCCCTGTCGTGGATGAATCGGAAGAATCCTTTTTGGATTCTGAGGAAGATTACCTGACAAAGCTGTCAATTGAATGCTCTAAAATGTATGACATAAAAAATGCTATTATTGGTGAAAATACCTCACTTCAATCAAACGATCAAACGTTAACCGAGGAAATCGAAAGACTAAGGTTAGAAAGTGAGGAACTCTTAAAATTAAAAGCAGATTTCTTTCAACTATCAGAAAACTTTCAAAATTTAGAAAAAGAAAATCTTGCTTTGAATAGTACACCTAGAGAGGACTGCATTTGTATGTACACATCCAGCAAGGCAGCTCTCAATGCCCTTGTAAGCCAACAAAGACATCATAATGATAAGTCTGGGCTTGGATGTGAATTCTCGAAAAGGATTTCAAAATCTGATGCTAGTTCCTCTAAGCAGAATCCAATCTTGTTTGTATCTGCTGGAACCATTCCTGCTGAAAAGGGAAAAGGAATTGTCATTGCTGAATCATCCAATGCTAAGTCAATTGCTAAGCAAAAGAATGGACATCCACAGAATGCGTCAGTAGGATCACAGCAGAGGTCTTCCGCTGAGACTGCTAAATATTCATCTGCTAGACCTCAGCAGAGGCCTAAGTCAGAGTCTGCTAAACATACAACTAATGGACCTAAGCAGAGGAACCTAAAGTTGAATGTTGTGCATGAATCTGCTAAGCCTCAGCAGAGGAACAATAGAATGAATACTAAGTATGTATCTGCTGGACCTCAGCAGTATTCGAGAGCGTATACTAAACCATATTCAACAAGACCAAGGTATGTTGAGCGTTCTGTTTCCAATGCAAGGACAGCAAATCCTGCCTTTCACCAAAGAAGGCGAGATCACTACAATAATGTGATGCCAATATATCAGCAGAACACGCTACATAGGAGGAACACCTATGTAAGGCCTGAGCCCAATTCATTCATATTCCAAAGGGCAAGGAAGGCTAAGCACACCACTACACCTAGATATAAACATGTCAAACATGTTAAGCCAAAGGTTGAGGAAATGGTAAAAAGTGAAATCAAGAAGAAAGTCTTGAGGATCACTAAGATGTGGGTTTCGAAAGGAACTTTGATCCACGCTAATCCTGCAGGACCCGATGCTAAACGGGTACCTAAATCAACATGATTGACTTGCAGGGACAGGAACCAAGGGCTATGATAATGAGCATATCAAACGAGTGGGTCCTGGACAGCGGTTGCTCCACACACATGACAGGGAATGAAGACTTGTTCTCAGATATACGAAGACTATACAATGGTCCCAAAGTCAAGTTCGGAGACAACAGTGAAGGGGAAGTTGTTGGGAGAGGGTACATTGAACGCAATGGATTGAGAATCATCAACGTGGCACTCGTCTCCAACCTGAAACACAATTTACTCAGCATAAGTCAACTATGCGAGAACGGGTACATTGTATCCTTTATCAATACTGGTTGCTCTATTTCTAACACCATTACAGGTGAAGTGAAGCTCAGAGGCATCCGCAAGGGTGGCCTATATATTGTTGATTGGCAGAGCGGCCAACAACATTCTTGCTTCCTAGCCTTGAATAAAGAAGAGTCAACATGGTTGTGGCACAAGAGGTTTAATCACTTAAAATTTAAAACTATTAATTACCTTGCCAAGAATAAGCTTGTTGTAAGTCTGCCCACTGAAACTCTTCGTAAAGAAGGAGTGTGCAAAGCTTGTCAACAAGGAAAGCAGACCAGATCCTCATTCAAGACCAACCCTGAGAAGGGGACGTCATAAAGGATCCTAGAGCTACTTCATATAGATCTTTTTGGCCCTGTCGTAAACGACTATATACACTTGTGGTAGTTGATGACTTTTCCAAGTATACGTGGGTACGTCTTTTAAAGACCAAAGATGAGGTAAAACTCATCCTACCAGAGTTAATCCTCAAGGAGCAAAACAGCAAGGAAGTTACTGTGAAGAGGATTCGCTCTGATAATGGAACAGAATTCTGCAATGGAATACTTATGGATTTCTGTGCTGAAGCTGGTATTGCACACGAAAGATCTACTGCTAGGACTCCCCAGCAGAATGAACTAGCTGAAAGAAGGAATCGGACGTTGAAAGAGGCCGTTCGCTCAATGCTAGCAGACTCCAAGCTACCTGCTAAGTACTGGGGTGAAGCAGTGATGATGGCCTGCTATACACAGAACAGGAGTGCTATTACTAGCAGATTTAACAAGACTCCCTATGAAGTATACAACGGTCGTAAGCCTTCTATAACTCATCTTCGTGCATTCGGTTCTACATGTTTTATTCATAATAACGGAAAGTCAAAACTTAATACTTTCTCACCTAAGTCACATGAGGGTGTACTTCTTGGATATGGTCACCCCACTCACAAAGGTTATCGAGTATTAAATAAGACTACCAGTATTGTGGAAATAACATGCAATGTTATTTTTTATGAGTCTACTTTAGTGCGCAGAGCTGCTAAAGAGAAAGAGGATAGCAATCATGAGACTAATGATGTCAATGATCAAACGTTCTTAAACTCTTTCGAAAATATGCGTATTGATCCGACTAAGTCTATGAATGACTGCAATCCAAACCTGACGCACTCAGCAGGAGACCAGACTGTTGACCAGGCCAGTGATGCTAATGATCATGTTGAGGCCGCACCTAATCATCTCATTGATGGAGCAGATATCTTGGAATTGCTTGATGACGAAGAGGAGGAGACATCCAAGTCTACTCCAATAGGGGAAGGCATAGCTGCGAATGAAGGTCTTGGCAGAGGTGCTGCTGAGATTCCAGCTGCTGAAGGATCTACTGAAGAGGCTCCCGTTCCTGAGAATCCTATAGCAGAAATTCCAGTTGCTGACGAACGCGCTACTAACAATCCAGATGCTAAGCACCAGGAGGGTGCTGCGGAGAACATTGTGTCAGACGATGATCGTGCAGGGGAAGGAAATGTTGCTAGACCAGTCAGACCAACATGGTTGCGCGCCCATCCTCTTGAAGATGTTCTAGGAAATGTCAATGACCCTATTTTGACAAGACAAGGGAATGTTATGCTAGCATGCTATATTTCTCATGAAGAGCCCAAGAAAGTTGAAGAAGCCCTACTAGATCCAGATTGGGTGAATGCGATGCAAGAGGAGCTTGCTGAATTCACACGAAACAATGTGTGGGAGCTAGTGGACAGGCCAGAACATCAAAGTGTTATTGGCACAAAATGGGTGTTCAAAAACAAGAAGGATGAGACAGGCCTAGTAGTCAAAAACAAAGCACGACTCGTGGCCAAAGGATATAGACAATTCGAAGGCATAGACTATGATGAGACGTTTGCTCCAGTAGCAAGACTTGAAGCAATCAGACTATTTCTGGCGTATGCTGCATATCACGAATTTGATGTGATGCAAATGGATGTAAAGAGTGCCTTTCTAAATGGTGAGCTCAAGGAGGAAGTCTTTGTTGAACAACCACCAGGCTTCGAGCAAGGAAACCAAGTCTATAGACTCAGGAAAGCTTTGTATGGGTTGAAGCAAGCACCGAGAGCATGGTATGGGACTCTATCCAAGTTCCTACTTGCCAATGGATTTAAGAAAGGGAGGATTGATCAGACTCTTTTTCGAATCGAAGATGGAGAAAGTATTCTGGTGGTGCAAATATACGTCGATGATATAATCTTTGGATCAAAGAACCAAGAGTTATGCGACAAATTCTCCAAGCTCATGACCAGCAATTTTCAGATGAGTATGATGGGAAAGATGTCTTATTTTCTCGGATTGCAAGTCCAGCAGTCCAGCGAAGGAATTTTCATCCATCAGAAGAAGTACACTCGCGACTTGATTGCAAAGTACTGTCCAGAGAAGACTAAGAGCTTGAGAGTCCCGATCAGCACCACTTGCATTGCCGCTCTTGAGAAGAAAGGAGATCAAGTGAATCCCACTCTCTACAGAGGTATAATTGGTTCGTTGTTATACCTCACGGCAAGCAGACCAGATATATCATATGCCATAGGATTATGTGCGAGATTTCAAGCCAATCCTAACAAGACTCATCTCGATACTGCAAAGAGGATTGTGAGGTACTTGAAGTGCACCGAAGGATTAGGAATCTGGTATCCAAGATCCGATAGCTTAGCACTTAGTGGATATTCAGATTCAGATTTCGGAGGGTGCAAAATCAATAGAAAAAGCACGAGTGGAACATGTCAATTTCTTGGACATAAGCTGATAAGCTGGTTCAGCAAAAAGCAGCATTCGGTAGCAACGTCAACCACCGAAGCAGAATATGTTGTTGCTGCTAGTTGTTGCTCGCAAATTCTATTGATAAGGCAACAATCGCTGGACTATGGAATATCTCCAGAATGTGTGCTGATCTATTGTGACAACAACAGTGCGATGTGCATCACGAAGAATCCAGTCCATCATTCAAGGACTAAGCATATTGACATACGTCACCACTTCATAAGAAATCATCAGGAGAAGAAGGACATTGATGTTCGTTATATATGCACTGAAGATCAGATAGCAGATATTTTCACGAAGCCTCTAGCAGAATCCAGATTTAAGGAGTTATGCATTAAATTGGGTCTCATGGAGTTGGATAATGCTGTGGATGAATGAAATGCTATTTTCATTCTTTCTGAACTTATTGGACTTCTTGGATGCTGAATTCGTCTGCTAAGGAAAGTTTGCTATAACAAGATTTGTCGGTAAAGAGGATGCTAAGCAGATGATTGTTGATCATACAGCAAATATCAAAATTAGAGATCATATTGCTAAAGATATACTGATATCGAAAAATAAACACCATTCCATTCATTGAAATTCTTCTTTACAAAAAGGGATTGAGAAAAGGCAAAAAAAACAAACAAACAAACAAACAAACAGCATAATTCATTTCTAGGAGGAACGAGGCTTGAACGGGAAGAAGTCAGACTCCAGAAGGTTAGATTGGCCTTCTGCTATCCGAGGAAAGCTCTGCTCCAGCAACCAACTGAGATGCATTCCATTCAGCAGAGGCACCGAATGATATAGCTGAACGCAGTCTCGATCGCCTTCGAAGATATAGCCCGCCCAGTCAAATTCAGCCTCATCATCGATGGCCATCATGGCCTGCCATACTTCTCTCGAAAAGGAGAGGTCATCAAGACGTTCTCCTAACAACATGTTATGGGCGATGCGGAACATCACCCAATATTGATCCTGTGGGCTAGATGCTAAAGCGTTAAGGGCAAACTCGAACTCAGGAGAGCGTTGCCATTTCTGCCACGACGTCCACTCTGGGGCCACCTCCGCTGTTCGGTAGTCCAACACTGAGATTGGACCCCTGGGAAGGTTGAAACGACGAGCGAAGAGGTCAGGCGACCAGTAAACAAGCTTGCCGCGGAAGGTTCTATATATGCCACCTTCCTCGATGAACTCTCGGAGAAGATCTCTGTGATAAAGGCGTGGGGTGGCGGTGACAAATTTCGTCAACCCAGAACCGTTCACCTTTGTCATGACCATCTCAGCTACAGCATGACTCTCATTATGATACAAGCCAGACTCATTGAGAATCTGGTTGCGGCGCACTTCTAAGGACTGACCAGGAGAATCCATTTTTTTTAGGATTAGAAAAGGAAGTTGTGAAGGGATATGAGCACTTGTGATGTTAAGACTCATCGCAAGAAGGCTATTTATAGAGAAAATAGTCACTACCTAGAACTTATGACCGATTGGAATTTTTGTGAAAGGTCATGATGATTCTTATCTCGAAATATGAAATGACGCACATAGATGAATCGTCATGAAGGTCAAATCAGCTCAACTAAGACGCTTAATGGCCATTTGTTGACGGATATTTGCTACATCATAATTCAAAGTCAAGAGACTCAATTCAAAATTGACAAGACCTGATAAGGCGCATTTAATGCACGCAGTTGGCTGCGTCAAGTGAAAAGGTGCCACGTCAGGCACTTCCAAATCCTTCTCGGAGAATGGGAGGATATATGAAAGGTCATGCTAGTCATAAGCCGTCGATCTACACTTCTGACAGAAGATCCCCAACCGTCGGATCTCATATCCACAGTATAGCAAATGCTGCTAGAGACTGGGACATGGATTATGCAATGTATTCAGCAGAATTGATGTTTATACAAAATGATCAATCTGCTAGGATTCTTGCAGAAGTGGAGACAGAGATTTGCTCAGCAAGTCAATACAGTCAAATAGAATTTCACTCAAATTTAACATTATTCAAAACCATTATCGATACTTTGCACAAGTATTTGGATGAAATAATGTTGGTTTGTCAAAGATCAAAAATATGATTACGAGCTATTTGAAGTGAAAAGCTTGTCATTTCATATATTTTCAAGTACAAAAACTATTTACATTGGAGAGGAAGGTTACAACTAATTCAGAAAGGAGGCAAAGGCCTACATGGGTAGAAGTCAGTGTAGGAATTGAGTCTACAATAGGCGACATGAATCGCCATTTATTAAAACTCCAGATTCGATTTACGGATATCAAAATAAATGTCATGACAAACAGTAAATGCCCTATGCATGCTCCTATTTAATTTAATTCGTAGATTCAAAGGAATACCTAAGACTCCAAAGACTGATCTACAGATCTAGATCGATGATGGCAATGAAGATGGTGCAGATCTGGATCTGGAATTGATCAAAGCGATGGTGTTCCCACAGATCTGATCTTCTGATCTGTTCCCTTGCTCGATCCGAAAATCTGGTGAGGATACGCTACCGGATCTACAGCCGCCCACTCTCTCACAATCTCTCTAGGGTTTCTGATTTGAAACTCAAAACTTATGTAGGAAAATGAGAGATTCATCTATTTATATAGATCTGAGAATGGGCTATTAAGGTTTAATAAACCCTAATGGGCTCTGAGCAGTGTTAGACCAGACCAGGGATCAAATGCAAATAATAAAGTGGGCCTCCTATTAATTAATTCCATGTTCAACCCTGAACATAATTAATAAATAAACATTAATTCATGCCACCAGAGAATTAATGCTGATCTACCCCTTTATTACCACGTTATTAGGAACGGGTTGCATTGACTTGGTTAATCCCCATATTTAAGGTTTCAGACATTCATTAATTAATTCAGCGTATGACAATTAGCTGTAATTAATTAATCTCTTATTATTCCTGAGTAGTACCACTCAACCCCTATCGCTTATGCTTGAATCAATGATTCAGCCTGCAGGACTTAGCATAACGAACCTCGTGAGCTTCCCAGGGAATGTCACCATCTTGAAACGGATATGGTTATCTAAATCCAGCCTGAGGAAACCCCACACAAACTGCCATCACCCAAGATGCAGATATACGAGTACATGTAAGACTCTCCACCATAGCAAGTCAAAGTGACAGTCAACCCATGTGTGCCCCTCAGCTTTCAATAGACTTTAGATCCGACCAAGTTACCGAGATCTTTACTCATTCATATGTCAAGTAGAATGGTTCATCTCACTGTTGATCCTATCAATACATTGAGATGTACCGTTCACACAAAGCAGTCAAGATAAACCACTTATGGACTTGTGTGCCGTAGCCTAAACCGACAGCCAAACCAAAAACTGTCTCAGCTGTTGATCCTATCAATACATTGAGATGTACCGTTCACACAAAGCAGTCAAGATAAACCACTTATGGACTTGTGTGCCGTAGCCTAAACCGACAGCCAAACCAGAAACTGTCTCAGCTGTGATAATTGTTTATATCTCGCTAGGTCAAACGATCTATACGATCTTCTGTGATCTCTTACACACCGTATGATCTCCCTATCGACGAGATAACTGGATGTGTTTGTTCGCATCGTATGATTGTTAATTCAGACAGGAGTTGTTTATTGCAAGTCATTAATGATTACCAGTATATCAAACATAACGTTTCCTAATATACCAATCATAAAGCTTTTATGTATACAATTCCAACAACCTCCCACTTATACTCAAAGCATTATACCATTACTTTCCAGAGTATAATGTGTGTCTATTCTAATCTAGCTATTACATTTGGTCACCAGGTGGCCGGCATCTACCTCAGCCCTAGGCTACGAACATGACCTTCGTATGCCTTCTAAGGTAAGGCCTTTGTAAATGGATCTGCTAGATTATCCTCAATGTTTATCTTATCTATTAGCACATCGCCCCTCGTTACGATTTCTCGTATGATGTGGTACTTCCTCTATGTGTTTAGACGCCTTGTGAGTTCTTGGTTCCTTAGAGTTTGCTACTGCACCAGCATTATCACAATATACCGTGACAGTCTTGGGCAAACTCAGAACAATATCTAACTCTTGGAGGTAGTTCCGGAGCCATATTGCTTCTATAGAAGCCTCTGAAGCCGCCACATACTCAGCTTCCATGGTGGAGTCCGCAATACGTTTCTGTCTCGCACTCCTCCATGATACAGCTCCACCTCCCAAGGTGAACACATAGTTCGAGGTCGATCTCTTCTCATCCTGATCCGCCTGGAAATCCAAATCCTTTCTTAGCATTTTGCATGCTAAAACGGGCAATCACAGTATCAGTATAAGCGACCTGAGACAAGCTTCACATCCTCTACCTGCGATCACACAAGACTTTAATCCCAAGGATGTATCCAGCGTCTCCTAGATCTTTCATTTGAAACTGTTCGGATAACCATCTCTTTATGTCTGACAACACCTTCACATTATTGCCGAATAGAAGAATGTCCTCTACATAAAGTGCAAGGAATACCACGCTTCCGCTGACGTATAATCGGTACACACAACTTTTGGTTTCGCACTGTGAAAATCCATAGGATTTAATCACATCATCGAAACGTTTGTTCCATGACCGTGAAGCTTGTTTAAGTCCATACAAGGACTTCTTTAGCTTCCAGACAAGATGCTCTTCACCATCCTTCACATAACCCTCTGGCTGCTGCATATAGATGTCACGACCTTCCTCAAGGTACCCGTTTAAAAATGCAGTTTTGACATCCATCTGCCAGATTTCTAGGTCCATATGTGTTGCTATGGATAGAAGAATTCGAATGGATTTGAGCATGGCTACCGGTGAGAAAGTCTCGTCATAGTCAATGCCCTCCATTTGACTATAACCCTTCGCCACCAACCTGGCTTTAAAAGCCGTTATCTCTCCTTTTGAACCTTTCTTCCGTTTGTATACCCATTTGCAACCTATGGCCCGAAAGCCATCAGGTAGAGCAGACTTCTGGTATATGTCCATAGAGGTAATTGATTCGATTTCTGAATCCATGGCTTTATGCCATTTTTCAGCATCTTTGTCATTTACTGCTTCGTCGTATGTCCATGGGTCAGTATCATCTAGTCCGTCTTTCGGGATCAAGTCCGAAGACTCTCCCACGAACATATACCGCTCGGGTTGGTGAGGTACCCTCCCACTACAACGGAGCACTGGTACTGCATCAGCAGTTGGTGCAGTTACTTGTGGATCAAATCCTTGCACTGGCGATAGTGCAATTGGTTCCACACCTTCGAGAGGTACACTCAATCTGCCATGGGGTTTTTCCAATGAAAGCACATCATCGTCTCCAATTTCTTGGAGAATGATATCACTTTTGGATTTGTGGTTTTTCACAAACTCGTCCTCTAAGAATCTTGCGTTGGTGCTAACAACGATCTTCTGATCCTCAGGACAGTAGAAATAACCACTCTTCGTTTGTCTGGGGTATCCCACAAACAGCATTAGCTTGGACCTGCCTTCTAACTTATCAGGTTCCTTCGACAAAACATATGCCGGACAGCCCTACACTCTTATCTTTGAGACACTGGGCTTTCGCCCATGCCAGAGTTCCGAGGGTGTTTTAGGAACTAACTTAGAAGGTACCAGGTTCAGCAGATACGCCGCTATTAGTAACGCGTGGCCCCAAAACGAAGCAGGCAAGTTCGCATAACTCATCATAGATCTAACCATTTCAAGAAGAGTCCTATCTCTTATTTCCGCCACACCATTCTACTGAGGAGTGCCTGGTGCGGTCCATTGGGATGTAATCCCATGTTCTGATAAAAACTGCAAGAACTCGTCGCTGAGATACTCACCACCACGATCAGATCGTAATGACTTAATGGTCTTGTTTAACTTCTTCTCTACTTCTGCCTTGAATTCCTTGAATTTCTCAAAGCATTCAGACTTATAGTGAAGTAAGTAAACATACCCGTATCTCGAGTAATCATCAATAAAAGTGATGAAATACTTAAATCCTCCACGAGCTTGCGTGGACATAGGTCCACATAAATCAGAGTGGATCAGTTCCAACATATCACTTGCTCGAGACTGACTTGCCTTGAAAGGCCTGGTCGTCATCTTTCCCTCTATACAGGATTCACAAACTCGATGTGGAACTACCTGGATTGAATCCGACGTTCCATCATCCACGAGTCTCTTGATCCTCTTTAGATTGATGTGACCTAGTCTCAGATGCCATAGATATGTAAGATCCTCATCAGAAGATGAAAACTTTCTCTTCTTATGATTAAATGAGTTATATGCAGCATTCACGGAAGATTTATGCAAACAAGTTATGATATAAAGAGAGTCTTTATGTATCCCACGACAGATAACACCGTTATTGTCATTGATAGTAACATGACTATAAAAAATAACTGAAAATTCATCATTTATTAAACTGGAAACAGAAATAAGGTTCCGCCGAAAATCCAGCACATACAAAACATCTCTTAATATCAAAACATTGTCTTGAAAGCATAATGTAACATCTACAACTGCTACTGCAGACACATGAGTAGCATTACCCATGGAGATCGTCACCTCGTCATCATTCAGCTGCCTTGTCGGCCTCAATCCCTGCAAAGTGTAACAAACATTATCAGTAGCTCCAGTATCCACTACCCACGAATGGGTAGAAACAGATGCTAAACATGTTTCCGTTAAAAGTGCTAATGACGTACCTTGTCCAACCCGCTTGGTCAGACAATCCTTCTTCCAGTGACCAGTTTTGACACAACAGAAACACTTGCCCTTCTTCCCCGGTGTCACAGTCTTCTTTTTCCCAGAACATTTGCTTCCAAAGGTTGTCTTCTTGAATTTCTTTCCAATCACCCCTTTAGCACCTTTCGATGAAGCAGGGCGACTACCGGAAGAAACCAAGACTGCCTTTTTAGGTTGCATGACTGATTCAGCCGCCATGAGATCACTAAGTAACTCATTGAGAGTATACTCCTTTTTACTCATGACAACATTCAGCCTAAAGTTCTCAAAAGACTTCGGAAGTGAGTTGAGTATGATATCGACCTGGGCTTCCCCGTCAATACCTCCTCCATGCAACGTCAGTTCATCCATGAGATGAGTCATGGAAACAACGTGCTCCCTCACTGAGCTACCATCAGTCATTTTACAACTCACGATTTCCCTCATGAGTTTAAATCTGATAGCTCTATCCAATTCCCCATAAGTAACTGTGAGACTATCCATAATCTCAGCTGCTTTGTCATAGTGCTGATGTTGTTGCTGGAGCACCTTAGACATAGTGGTCATCATGTAGCACTTGACTACATTATTAGACTTGACCTACTTGTCATAGAGGTTCCGCTCCACATCAGTTGACTCAGCAGTAGGGACAACTGGACACGGAGTGTTAAGAACATATTTATGTTCCTCTGCAACTAGGATATAATCCAAGTTGCGCTTCCATTCCAGGAAATTCGGACCAGTTAATTGATTTTGTGCCAAGATATTTATGACATTATTCATAGAGATATCTGAAAACAATAATTGATTAAAGTACATACATGCAGAATATTGAAACAAATATGCATTGTAACCTTTTGATAAACCAATACAATTGTTTCCCCCAATTGCCTAGGTGCATCTACTGCAAGCTCCTTTCGAAGACGTTTACAGCAGACCACCTAACCAGACTGCTCTTTGAAGTTCCAGTCTTTAATTTCAATCCATATCAGGTATTCGCCGGCAAATGAAATTAATAATCGGAGATAAAACTAAGACCATGTTCAACCTATCTGAGCAGGGACATCATTCATGAGTTAGTACTCAGGCAACATCTAAGCATTTGACCACAATTCTAACTCCGGAAGTTAAAAGGACGATTTGTCATACGTACTAGACCCATGACGCATGCCTCTTACAACCTTTGTTATCTCATTTAAAATAATCCTAGAGAACTTATGAACAAATAAAGTAAGCAGGCTACGATCGTGTAGACGTCTACTAACTTCACTATCCACTTCTCACATGTTTAAATGTTTTATTTAGAAATCTCATCTATTAGAACTTATGAACAAATAAAGCAAGCAGGCTACGGTCGTGTAGACGTCTACTCACTTCATTGCCCACTTCTAATAAGAGACCGCATTGTGGAGGTCTTGTTGATTTTAATTAAAAAATCTTGCTTAGTCTTTTTCTTTCAAAAGGTTCTTATGCGCACAGATTATTTTATGATCCATAAATTATGTCACATCTAAAATTCCATCATATTTCCCAACATGATTCCGGAATTTATAGACATAATTTAATACATAAAATAAATCACATAAAGCATGCTTTGAACTGTAAATAATAAAGCAGTAACATGCTTTCCTATTATCTACAACATGCTTTAAAAATAAATAATAAAAGCAGTAGCACGCTTTCCTATTATTTACTAGTGCGCACATAATAAATCACATCATACGAGAAAATAATTAAATAAACAAATAAATTTCTCGTGGCCCCTTGATGCAATTACATGGGAAATAAAATTAAATCTATCTATTACAATAATTTAATTTAATACAGATCTTCAAATTTGGGCTCCCACTCTTTAATTTGAAATCTGCAATTTTGGGCTGGAATAATACAGGAGTTTGGGCCAGAAATAAGGGTTCCAAGCCCATTAGGTTGTAAAACCCTAATTTCAGCAGAAACCCTAATTTTCAGCAGTTCGGGCCGCCTCCGGGCCGTCGGGCCCGAGCAGCCCAAACCCTAGCCCGCACAACAGCTTGCAAACCCTAGCTGCTGCTAGGGTTGCAGCCGCCGCCACCTCCTTTACCAGAAACTGCCGCCGGCGGACCGTCCACGACTGCCGTCACGCCTGGAGTAGCACGGTCGCCGCGCCGTCAGTCGTAGGAGCTCGCGCACCAGACGTCGCCAGCCACGCCTGTGTCTCACGCCGCCCTAGTCGCCGGATCTGCAACCTGCGCACTGCTCAGCTACCCCGCGCGCGATTGCTGCTGTTGCAGCCACTTGCGCCGACTGCCGTCAAGCCACGCACGTCTGACGCCTCCCACCGCCGTGCGCACCAGCGCACGATTCTCGCAGTGTCGCAATGACCCGCACTGGCCCGAACCAGCGCCGCTGCTGGCGAGTGGAAAACGACCGCCGCCATGCCATTGCGCGCGGCTGCTGCTCTAGAGAACCGCCGCGCGCCTCCTGCGCGCGGCCACTGCCTGTCAGGCTGAGGGGCGCCGCCGCCGGCCACTGCCGCGCGGCTGCTGCTGTCGCCGGAAACCTGCTGCACCACCTTGTCGTTGTTCTTGTTCTCCATGTATTCCGGTTTACAGATTGAATAAAATTTACAACAGATCTAGATCTATTACAAATTTTTCCTATCAATCTAATCGCGGATTTTCTCGCGATTTAGAACAAAACCAAAATAGAGAGGGGTCACGAGAACAAAAACATTCACGACAATTTAATTCATCCACGATAAATTAAAAAACATGCATAAACTGTTTGTCAAATTTATTTTCCGACAAAGCCATAAAATACGAACCTGGCTCTGATACCAATTGTAGGAACTGAGTCTACAATACGCGACATGAATCGCCATTTATTAAAACTCCGGATTCGATTTATGGATATCAAAATAAATGTCATGACAAACAGTAAATGCCCTATGCATGCTCCTATTTAATTTAATTCATAGATTCAAAGGAATACATGAGACTCCAACGACTGATCTACAGATCTAGATCGATGATGGCAATGAAGATGGTGCAGATCTGGATCTGGAATCGATCAAAGCGATGGTGTTCCTATAGATCTGATCTTCTGATCTGTTCCCTTGCTCGATCTGGAAATCTGGTGAGGATACGCTACCGGATCTACAGCCGCCCACTCTCTCACAATCTCTCTAGGGTTTCTGATTTGAAACTCAAAACTTATGTAGGAAAATGAGAGATTCATCTATTTATATAGATCTGAGAATGGGCTATTAGGGTTTAATAAACCCTAATGGGCTCTGAGCAGTGTTGGGCCAGACCAGGGATCAAATGCAAATAATAAAGTGGGCCTCCTATTAATTAATTCCATGTTCAACCCAGAAAATAATTAATTAATAAACATTAATTCATGCCACCAGAGAATTAATGCTGACCTACCCCTTTATTACCACGTTATTAGGAACGGGTTGCATTGACTTGGTTAATCCCCATATTTAAGGTTTCAGACATTCATTAATTAATTCAGCGTATGACAATTAGCTGTAATTAATTAATATCTTATTATTCCTGAGTAGTACCACTCAACCCTTATCGCTTATGCTTGAATCAATGATTCAGCCTGCAGGACTTAGCATAACGAACCTCGTGAGCTTCCCAGGGAATGTCACCATCCTGAAATGGATATGGTTATCTAAATCCAGCCTGAGGAAACCCCACACAAACTGCCATCACCTAAGATGCAGATATACGAGTACATGTAAAACTCTCCACCATAGCAAGTCAAAGTGACAGTCAACCCATGTGTGCCCCTCAGCTTTCAATAGACTTTAGATCCGACCAAGTTACCAAGATCTTTACTCATTCATATGTCAAGTAGAATGGTTCATCTCACTGTTGATCCTATCAATACATTGAGATGTACCGGTCACACAAAGCAGTCAAGATAAACCACTTATGGACTTGTGTGCCGCAGCCTAAACCGACAGTCAAACCAGAAACTGTCTCAGATGTGATAAGTGTTTATATCTCGCTAGGTCGAACGATCTATACGATCTTCTGTGATCTCTTACACACCGTATGATCTCCCTATCGACGAGATAACTGGATGTGTTTGTTCGCATCGTATGATTGTTAATTCAGACAGGAGTTCTTTATTGCAAGTCATTAATGATTACAAGTATATCAAACATAATGTTTCCTAATATACCAATCATAATGTTTTTATGTATACAATTCCAACAGTCAGTCCCCCTAAGGTTTGAGGGACCAAGAGCAAGATCTGGGAATCTCTACTCTAGCAGCCAACTCAATGGCATCCCGTAGGGGAGAGGCTGATTTGGGAAGCTCTGGACACATCGTCGCACTCCTTGAAAGACGAAGGCTGCCCAATCTACCTTCGCCTTATCATCAAATGCCATCATGGCCTTCCATATCTCCCGGGTGAAGGTCATGTCGTCAGGATCCTCCCCGACGATCATACCACAAATAATTTGGAAAATGACCTTGTATGACGTCTGAAGGCCATATGCCGAAGGGGTGGGAGAAAACTCGAACAGAGGAGAATCCCTCCACTTCCCCCATGATGACCACTCTGGAGCCATCTCCTCACCGCGATAGTCCATCACAGAAATCGGACCCCGCGGAAGGCCGAAGTTGGCAGCAAAAGAATCGGGCGTCCACTTCACCAGCTGATTCCTGAAGACACCATAGATGGAGTCTCCCTCTGAATCGCAGGACTTGATGAATTGTCGCAAGTGATCTCTCTGGAAAGAGTGCGGAGTGACGCATGCAAACTTTCCAAGGCCATTAGAGTGGAGACCGGCCATTACAGTTTCCGCCACTCTATAGTTTGATTCGTACTCAGAATAGAGGCCAGAATCGCAAAGGATGCGGTTTCTAGGCACGAAGAGTGTTGAAGCAAGGTCCATGTTTTCAGAAGAAGGAATTTGATTTTGAAGAGAGAAGAAGGGAAAGCTAAAATGCGCAAGAAGATATACCTAAAGGACTCCAATATATGCTATTTATAGACCGAGTAGAATCACATCGGTTCACTATTTCCCTCGGAATACGAACAGACGCACAGAGAGATTAGTAGTCACATAAAGTGAAGGTCTAATCGGAAATAGTATGATTCAAGCATGAACCAGAGATGAAGAGTAGTGGATATTATATTCAAATTATCAGAGATATAAAGATTTTAGTACCGTGTGGGATTTCTTAGCAAGCCTAAAATCATTATTCGCTGTCAGGAGCTCTCGATGATGAGACCTCCCACTTAATTTGAGTGCTGAATCTTATCACTCAGACGCGGGAGATTTTGAATCTCAAGATAGATGCATTTATTGCGCGCAGACGGCGGCAACAAATTAGAATATGCCACGTCATCGGTACTCAAGTTCATGGAAACATGCGCACTCACACGACGTGACAACTTAACCCCAACCATTGATTGAACTTAAAAAGGGGATAATCTCTACCGTCGATTTCTCTTCATCCTTTGAACCAATCTATATCTCTTCAACACAAATTTCCCTAATTCTCTGAAATTTGCACATCTTCTTCAAACTCTCTCAAAAACCCTAATCGAAGTTCAAAATTCTCAACCATGGCAAAAAATCCTACAAATCCTGACTCACCCACCACCGAAAATCCAGAACCCAGCTGTTCTACATCCCTATTACAACCACCCACCTTCATATTTCCACCCATTACAGGTTCACCACTGCATGTGCGACATGCACCCGGGTTCACTGGGATAGTAAAGAAGGAGGGTATCGATGAATCAATCCCTTATGCTCAACTAGTAGTTTTGGCCCGGAAGAAGGAGTTGTCCGTGTAGGGTTTTTCCGTGAACCAAATCACCAAAACCAATTTGAACCGGATCGATTTATGGTTATTGCACATAATTAAAATTCACAAAATCCTAGCATGCTCCTATGAATTTAATACAAAGATTTGTGGATTTAGGGTTTACCGTAACTCCGTCGAGTCTGAACCGATCTTTCGCGTTTGAATTCCAAAACTCAATTCAACCAAGCGATTCGAATTTATTTGCGGAAGTAGAAATTAGAAATCTAATTTCCAAGAATAAATTCGAAATCAAATAAAAGAAGAAGAAAGAAATCTGTTCTCCAGATCAGATCTTCAGGGTTGTGTCCCAATGCTGTTCAGATCTACTATTGGTGAGGACTCCGTAGATCTGTATTCTGAGCAGGACCAGAATCGGAATTCTCCTCCCTCTTCTCCAAAATCGGCGCCTCCTCTCTCTCACTAGGGTTTAGTGTGTTTCAACTGTGTTACAACTTATGAGAGAGAGCTGTCTATTTATAGACCTAGGGTTGTAAATCCTAATGGGCCATTTTGGGCTCAATTCAGCATATTTAATTGGGCCAGACCTGGGACCTAATGCAAATAATAAAGTGGGCCTATAAATTAATTAATTCTCATGTCCACAACCCAGGACACAATTAATTAATTAATATTAATTCTTTTTCACCACAAAATTAATACTAACCTACCCCTTTATTACCACGTTATGAGAACGGGTTGCATTAATTGAGAATCCCCATATTTAAGGTTACCGGACATCCATTAATTAATCGGAGCCTCTGACAAGCTCTAACTACAATTAATTAATATCTTATTATTCCTGAGTCGTACCACTCAAACTTTATCACTCGTGCCTGAACTTAATCAGCCTGCAGGACTTTGGCACGATGAATGTTATTGAGCTCCTCAGGGAATGTCCCCATCCTATTACTCGGATTCTCAGGCGGTACTACATGAACTGTTGTTACCCAAGATGCGGATATACGAGCACGTTACTTAGGCTCTCCACCATGGCAAGTCAAAGCAACAGTGAACCCGTGCAAACCCCTGAACCTTCGTTAGGGTTTGGACTCAATCAATATAATGAGATCTTGTATTCACTGATGTCAGACAGACGAATACATCTCACGGTGGTCCATCAATATGCCACCTCTGCATACCAGCATGTCAAGTAACCTAGACAGACTACTTATTCCGACAATGCCGTAGCCATCCGGACAGACGTATCCTCATACGCTGTCTCGGCTGTGATCAGGTTTATGTCTCACTAGGTCAAGTGATCATACTGTCTTCTGCGATCTACAACACGCCGTATGATCGTCCCTATCGGTGAGATAAGAGGATACCATTGTTCATACATGTAACATTGTTAATAGATTGGAGAAATAAATCGTTGTATACTCATTGTAATAAATGCTTTCAGTATACAAAACCCATCAGTCCGGTCATTCAAAGGAACAGCGGCGTCTAGCCCAAATAATGAAGGACAAGATTCTCTATATGCCCCTTGTCGCTACTCACATTCCAGAATGGATCATGAAGATCCTTGATTCCGAACTTCTGGTAAAATACCTTTCTGCTGAACCTGACCACTTCCATCCCCATATGGTTTCTGAATTTTATGCAAGGGCAGTGATGAATGATGAGGAAAAATCATTTAAAACCTCTGTTTATGGGAACATTATAGAAGTAAGTACTGAACTTCTTTCGAGGACCTTTGGGCTTCGGAATTATAGGGAAAGGATCTCTCAGTATAAGGTGAATGATATTGCTGAGATGGAGAGGCGTTAGAATCTTTGGAAAAAGCCTGGAGAGTTAAAAGACAAGAAGGGACAGATTATTACATTCAAGGTTGCAACCCCTATTAATACACTGACAGATGATTACAATATCCTTGCAGAGTTAGTGATTAAGATGCTCCAATGTGATGCTGGATCTTACTCGGAACTATCTGCTAAGAAGTATGTCGTTATGATGGCATTGAACGACAACATCAAAGGCAACTGGGCTGAATTCTTCTTCGAGCGATGGGCTGAACATGCTAAGAAGAATGACCACATGGCCATAGATGGGACTTTTTCATCTAATGTCAACTTTAGGTTGAAGATCAGCAAATACCTTGAGATGTTGTTTACAAATAAAGGAGTTGATCGAGGTGTGAAACTTCTACCCACGGATTACATTCCAGTGACAAGGAAAGAGCCCAAACCGTTAAGCTTCAAGAGACATCGTAGACTGACTGGAAAATCAAACGTGGATAAGGATAAACCTACATCTCCTGAGGAATCAGATGAAAGAAGTCTAGG
This sequence comes from Plectranthus barbatus, assembly GCA_026898455.1. Classification (NCBI taxonomy): domain Eukaryota; kingdom Viridiplantae; phylum Streptophyta; class Magnoliopsida; order Lamiales; family Lamiaceae; genus Plectranthus; species Plectranthus barbatus. The sequence goes on along the minus strand of JAPKLW010001833.1, from coordinate 14,309 downwards.
ATGTCAAGTGCTGCAACCTGCCATTCCTATGTCTGCTGAGGAAGTTGCTTTGTTGAAGAAGAATGCCGAAATAGAACACTGCTTTCGAAATCTTGAGGAGATTGTCAATTTGGGAGATCTACCAGCGGATCAGATCAACGAGATCATGGCCGCAAAAGAAGCACAACAACCTCCTCTTGTCCAAGGTGCCTTGGCACTTGAATTTCCGACAAAGAAGAGGTCTGACATCACCTCCCCAGAAAAGAACGCACGTAGGAGAACAAGAAGGAAGCTAATCCTAAGTACAGAGGAAGAGGAATCAGCAAAAGCCACAGCAGAGAAGAAGACTGCTACAGCTGTAGCAGAGAAGAAGACTGTTGTCACTCCTCTGTCTTCTAAATGTCTAGATGAACGTCTAAAAGGTGTACGGCAAGCCAAGAGGAAGCATGATACTAAGAAAAAGGAGATCGAAAGAAGATAATACAGGAAGTTCGTGAATGAGTTGACATTCGAAGCAAGGGATCGAAGGTTTGAACAAGTCAAACAAGCTACTGAGGAACATATGGCTCCAAAGAAAGCTGCTCAGATGCTAGCAGAGTCATTTACAGAAGGAAATGCTGCAAAGAAAGGGAAAGGTATAAAGGATGGACGGATCACCATTTCTATTCCCTCAGTTGATGCTGAAGGAGCGATCATTTCAGAAGAAGACGCCATGACCGACAAGGAGTTATAGGAAGCACTTCAAGCTGGCGAATTCAGTGAGCCTCCTCCGCTCCTAGGCACAGAT
>JAPKLW010001833.1:0-13533 GCA_026898455.1 Plectranthus barbatus | reverse complement strand
CACTCACATGGATAGGCACTTAGATGCTGAGGAAGTAATTAGCTCTCTGAAGGCTGCTGAGATTAGCTCATCTGCTATGATAGAGGAAGCAAATCCTGAGAAAGACCCTGTCTTTAACAATCATTTCCAAGAAGATGAAGGCTCCCTTCCCACATGATTCTCTGAAACCGATACCGACGGAGAATCAAAGGATGTATATGATGCCAAAACATTAAAGAAAATCTCCACAGAATGCAGTGATCAACTTCGATTGCCATTCAAAGAGGAACAGGTAAAATCTGACTTTGAACTCTTTGGAAAAGAAATTGAAGAATTCGTGGATATGATGACTGAGAAAGATATAAAAGAAGTTTTTGCTGGAGAACTGGAGGAAGGAACTGAAGAAGGAGAGAGATTGGGACGCGAGTTAAGGAGATGGAAGAAGTATGATTACATTTCACGAGAACTCTACATGGAGGAAAGAGAGATAATGATGGCTTGGAAGGGTCTGAACTTCTGGAAGCGTGACGAGCTATGGGCAAATGAATGGATGGATCAATCCCCTTGTACCAAGCAATACCCTGATAAGGCTATCATTGCGAGACTTTAGATCATCAAGGTTCATCGAAGCACATCCTCTTCTCATTCCCTGACAAAGTCAACATTCGCTCCTGATGGCCTATCTGATGGCCGCATTCAATTATCAAACGTCAAGCCAGAGCATCTGCTGAATATAAGAAGCGCCAAGATGAACTTGCTAGAATCAAAGAAGAAAGATTGCAGGCTCGGTTAGCGGCTATTCGTGAGGAAGAAGAGCGCAATGCTCAAAAGCTTGAAATGATCAAGTATCGGAAAAGAGAGGAGGAGCTGCGGGCATATATGTTAGCTCATTCACTAGCAGAAGCATGGACGCTAGAGGAAGCTAAAATTGCAGCTACTGAAGCAGAGTACCTGAAAGAAATCGAGGAAGCAGTATATCTGCTAGCCACTACCAACAGAGTTCATACTACTGTTACAGTAAGCACAGAGGTTGAAATGGAAGAAATCTCCACTTCCACTGCTAGGAATCAAGCAATCATTGTTCCTACTACTTCATCCTTCTTTGCTACTCCGGTTAGCTCTCTCCACTTTCCATCCTATCTGAATTCAGTAGTTCAAATGGTTGTCCAAAATGTTGTGTCCACCATGTCTGACAGAATGGTGATGGAAGCTACGGACATAAGGAGAGAAATTGCCGAGGTCAAGACTGATGTAGCTTCTGTCAAGACAGATATTACTTCTGTGAAGATCGATGTTAAAGAAGTAAAGGAAGATGTAGCAGAGCACAAGCAGCACATCGATCACAAGTTTCATACTTTCTCTTCCACCTTTTTGGATGCAATCAAAGAGGGGGAAACAAGGAGGATTGTTGAGGCTGCTGAGAGGAAGAAAGCAGAAGAAGCTCGCGCTGCTGCTAAAGAAGAGAAGAGAAAAGCTCTGGAAGAGCTAAGACAGAGAGAAATGGAGCTAAAAATCAAGATGCTTGAAGAAGAGAACGAGAGAATCACTAAGGAACTTAAGATGGAGGCCGCTGAACGCAAAGCAAGCAAAGAATTTTTGGATGAATTCGTGCAACTAGCATCCAACAAATTCGACGAATTTGACAAGCTAAAGAAGCCTGCTCCAGACTCTTGATGATGTCCCTCTGGTATCCTATTTCTTCTCATCTTTATTTTTCCCTAGTCTATCATTTTCATTGTACTTGTAACGAACATAAAATATGAATGAAAATTGATCAGACTTAGACAACCTCTCATTGTCAATATCTGACTTTTACTGCGTGTTCTAGTTGAGTTACACTATCAGTGTACTCAACACGTCTAAATTTTTTTTCAATCACGTTAAGGATGGTAAAGTAAAATGCCTGCGGATTTATTTGGGTGCTAGAATTTCCAGCATATTACCTTTGCAGCATTTACTTATATGATTGAACGAGAAATATTTCCCAGCATTTATTGAGGGGGAATTACATTACAACCAACTCTGCTCGAACTAAGATGGATAAACTCTGTGTTAGATTGCTAGATTAACATAGGTTCTTGTAAACACAGACATTCTTCCTCTTAGATTCAGCAACGCGATAGTAAGCTTTGATCGCACCAAAAAGGGGGAAATTGTTGGGAAATTATTCCTGAATCTCCCTTAGGATCACATTGTAAAAGGTTTTGTTGCATCAAACCTTACTAGATTGGTCGATCAAATGTTGAATTCTAGTATACTCTAGCATATCTTGTAATGTCATGTATAGGTCAAGCATCGAGTTGTAATAGACTAGTTTGCTAGGAGTTCTCCCTGCTGACACCAAAGTATCTCTGGCAGATTGCTAGAGAAGACTAACACTTGCTAGAAGACAAAGAGATAGCAGAATGCTGAGAAGTCAGCATTCGCTAGCACATAGCAGACTGCTAAAGGATTAACAATCCGGAGTCGAAGGAATCAGGAATAAAAAGAGCAACTGCTGAGAACTCAGCAGTCTGATATCTATCTAGCAGATTGCAAATGAAAGCCTAGCAGATCGTTCCAAAAGAGCTTAGCAAAGGAAGACAGCTAACAACGATCGCTATACCAACATTCTAACAACCGTACACGCAAGGACAGGACTTTTCAGAAGCAGGTCAAAAAGTACTGTACGAAGCCAGAAAGCAAGCTGATAAACGAGCCACTCTCGGACAAAGAGACCGTTGTGTCTAACGGATACAAAGATTCAAAGTTTGAATCTTCAAGTATAAAAAGACATGTCCTGAAGAGTGAGAAGTGTTGCTCATTAAATACTCTATTTCACTTTCAAGAGATTCCTAAGATAAAAGCGAAAAGCACAAGAGCAGTCAGTTGAATAGCAAATATTCGAAACATATTCAAAGCCTTTCAACTACCAGAGTGTCCCCATTGAATTACTGACACTCCATTGAAGAGATTCTTGATTGCAGTCAAGATTCTTCAATCATTGGGATACCTTTCTTTACTGAAATAATCCAACAGTCGAACACCTAAAAAGGTCTAGACTAAGACGGGCGTTTAGCCACATTTGAAGAAAAGTTAGGAAGTAACTATAAAACTTCCAAAGTAGGAAAGGCAAGTTTTACGAAGGTGTGCCCTTGACTCAGCCAGACCTACACCTAAGAAGTTCAGAATATCGGAGGATAGCTGTCAAGTAGTCAGGCCGAAAGTTCACTGCCTACTTAATGTCCAAGGCGAATTCCTTGTACTCTGTATACTTACTTAGTGAATTCTTAGCGTTTCGGCTAAGGAGTGGACGTAGATCTATTTGGATCGAACCACTATAAACATCGTGTTTCTTTACTGCTTTATTACACACGAGACTTTAAACCTAGCAATCACATTGCTAGTGTATAACTGTGAAGAAACCTTAATCTATACCTGAGTTTTAATAATCTTCAAAGGAAAACATAAGTGTTAGTGACGATTAATATTTCCGCTGCATTTCGTGTTCTTGTTTAAGCACGAAGACTCTGATATATCAGGACCAACACCTGGCACCTCCAGACTTCGCCACCGACCGCTGACTCAGCCGGATCAGTGACCGCCGCAGACCCCCCCCAGCAGAGTACGATGAGGAGCACGAGGATGAGGAGCGCGATGGAGGTGGAGAGGAGATTCTGGACCAGACCGGTGGACCGTCATTCAGCCACTTCGCAGGAGAGTCTTCATCTTCTGGGGTGGATCTGGCGATGATCTATCAGTTCATGCAGCAGCAGACTATTTTGCATTCGGAGGAGCACACCAGACAGGCGGAGTTTCACCAGCTCGTGAACACGAGGCTCAACAGCCTCGACATGCAGATGCAGCGTCTCCTCCTGAACACCCAGCCTGACTTCGTCTACCTCCGGCTCCAGAGAGAGCGCCAGGACCGCTGGCGGAGACTTCCAGTGTGGCCTTCTCCCGATGTAGAGATGGAGGATCCTCCGGAGGAGGAATGAGGTATCGTTTCCTTTTTCCTATCTAACTTTCAAATTGTCCACTCCTTCGAGTGAAACAAGTTTGGGGGGATGATAATCGGAAAAGGGAAACATTTATTTGTTTTTATTTATTTACCGCTTTATTTTTAGTTTTGAATTTTTTGCTTTTGTTTTTCGTTTTTGTTTTTTCTGAACCATCACCATCCTTGTTCTTTTGCTTTAGTGTGAACAATTGCTCTCTACAAGGCCTTTCACTCAAATTAGTATTTTGAACTCTTGATTTGTGGTACTTGTTCTGAATTGAATAAGTTTTGAACTTTTGATTTGTGGTACTTGTTCTGAGTTGAATAGTCTTGAGCATTGTTTTAGGAGCTTTTGAATATAGGACAGTCGGAACTACTTTTGATTATGTTGGTGTTGAGAATGATTACTTGTCTTTCCTTGAATAAGAATTGTTGGTTGATAATCGAGATATTTGCTGAATAAGAATGATAATCTGTGTGATAGAGTAGCCGATGATAAGAGTTGTTTTGCTTGATAAGTTGATCTTTGAAATATAAATTTTTGCATGATAACTATTCGAATTTGACGAATTTCTCTCTTGAGGTTGCATTAAGTGTGGTAATAAGGTGAAAATGATTTTAGGCATGTTCTTTCGTAGCCCGTCACTCATACACTAACCTTTAATTTCCACTTGTAGCCCCTTTGAGCCTTGAATAAATTTTTTTTCTTTGATTAGGAGGGTTGATGTTGGTCCCGGATTATCAGGGTATAACTTGGCAGCGGAAAGTGTGTTAATTCGTTTCTTGCGCTCTGCTGGTTACTCAGCTGACTGGGACCTTGTCAGCTGGTAAGTCAACTGGCACTCTGAGTACTCAGTTGACTGGCAACTGGCTCGTCAGCTGGTAGCTCAAGACTTAGAATGTTTTTAGCCTTGTTTGCACAGTTATATCAGTTTTCAGATATACACCAGCACTTGGGTGCTGGGTTTTAAATCAGTATGAAATGCAGAAAGCTGATAAAAGACAAAGGATTTATAGTGGTTCGATCAACTGATCTACGTCCACTCTCCAGTCGTAGCACTGGAAATATCACTAAGAGTAATCAGGTACAAGCGTCCTACGATCTATCTCTAGCTGGTGAATGCCTCGTCCACCAGTTCACTAGATCAACCGCTCCCGGCCTTGTCCTTCTTCAACTCTGATCAGCTGGTGGAGTGCGAGCACGTCACTTCAACCTCCACAGCTTCACTGGGTGTTTAGTTCTCCCAAGAACGTGTCTTCTCAATACGGCAAAAAGCCCGTAATAACTCAAGTGCTGGCTGGCACAAGAGCTGCTGTGAAACTTCCTCGGAAGAGAAAGAACACCAACGAGATCTGTAACTTACAAGCTGGAAGCTTGAAGTCTCGTATTTGAATAAATCAACACACGGAAAAGCTTTAAGTAAAGCCTCGAAAGATTTGCTTGCTTGCTTGAGCGTAATAAATTCTCAGTCTTTCGGTAGGTCAAGAGTATTGAATGTTGATAGATCCCAGGTATTTATAGACGCGGGATCCCATTCAAATTTCTAGCCGTTTGGACTCATCCGGAAAAGGTCTCTGTCCTCGCATGTCCTTCTGACGGCGGCAGGTAGGAATTTCCGGAAAGCGTTATGCTTTTGTCCACTTTATCTGACATTGATCTCTTTATGTCAGAACGGCACTATTCGTCAGTACGAGGAATCGGAACTGGTGTCTTGAACTGATAGACTTTAAGGTATCCTCCCTTAAAGTCATACTTTGTCAGTTTATTCCTCAGACGAATCTTCTTTTTGTCTCTAAGACTCTGGGAGAGCGAATCTTGAATTCTGCTGGTAACATCCGACTGGTAGAACATGCTGGTGATCTTTGTGCTGGCAAGTCTCTGCTGGTGACTTGCGTTGGCACAATCTAAGTCTACCAATATGTCTGATGTTAACTCTTGGAATCTCCCATGACTGGTGGCTTCACCGCTGGTGAACAGTGTCAGTGAGAACACCTATTCTGCTGGTAAGGTTTGTCAGCCGCCTGCTGATGAAAACCTTCCCAACTGGTGAACAGTAGCCAGTCATTAGCTCTTCTCATGCTGATGAACAGTGTCAGCACGAGTCTTGTCAGTCGCTTGCTGGTGAGACTTTTCTCAACTGGTAAGTACATCTCATGCTGGTGAACAGTAGCCAGCATGAGTCTTGATCAGCTGCGACTTACAACTCAAAAGACCTAAACAGGACTTTACATTTGAGAATTAGAGCTATCTAGAGACAACTGACGCTGGTAGGACTTAGGATTTGATCCACCAAAACACCAAACTAGAATCTAAACAAGTAGCTACTGGGGAGAGGAAACTTAGCCAAATTTCCCAACAATTTCCCCCTTTTTGGTGAGATCAAAGCCTATCCAGCGAGCACTCAGCTGATGAGGAAAGTTACAAAGTATTTCAGGGTTTTACAAAATAAGCCTATCAGATCTAAACCCATGAAACCACTTCCTCACATCAGCTCTAACTAAAATCTTCCCCCTCAAACAAAGAGGGATATTGCTCGTTTAAAATATGAGAATTGAGATCAGAGCAAAAAGATTTAACGTGTGTGATACGAGTGCTGGTGCTGATTACACTGGAAGTGTAAGTTCAGCTGGTAAGTAAATACTTAGACAATTTGTTGGACAATGAGGAATTGTCATCAACTTGTCAGTAATCAATCCATTAATATGTTGCAGTTACAAGTACAGGATAGAAAACTGACTAGTCTAGAGATACAAATACTTACAACAAAATGAAGAAGCTAGACTATGGCTGAGAAGATGATCCTGGTGATTGAGTTCTGCTTGTGAGCGACCTCAGGATCTCAGTGAGCGCTGCCATGTCTTGTCTGCTCTTCTCCCTTTCCTCAGCAGCTATCCTCCTCTCCTCTTCAGCAAGACGGGCTCTCTCAGCCTCAGCACGTGCTCGCGCATTTTCCCCCTCTTGGATCCGCGACAATAAGGAGGACACTCCAGCGATGAATGACTCCATTTGTTGAGTCATCTCGGTTCGGAAGCTGGCGAAGCGCTGGTCCATCCTGGCATCAATGATTGCAAGAAGCTGCGCAGGGGGATGGATCTCGGAGATTGGCTGTGCTGATACTTCAATGGAAGAGGAAGGTACATCAGTTGCGGAAGGAGCCGCTGCTGGTTCAGATGCAGTTGATATTTCCATCGGGGCTGGCTCCTCCGCTGGTACTGCAGCTGCTACTGGTGCCTCTGCTTGTACATCAGCTGCTGCTGACTCCTCTACTTGTATGTCAGCTGCTGGCTCTGCTACTGGCACTGCAGCTGGAGCAGTCTGGACTTCTTCAAAAACGGGTGGGGCTGTGAAATCCACCACTTGCCAGTCCATATGATCAGGGACGAGATCGCCCGAGACAATAGGAACAGGAGGGACGGCAAGGGTCAGCCACAAACCACTAGAAGGATCCTCCTCCACAATGTGGTCTACCAGCAAGGCGCAGGCAGCCATGTCGAACAGGATAGCATGATAGGGAGGGATCCTCGGGAGGGTAACCAGCACTTTGAGGCGTCGGAGCGCGTACGTCAGCTGGTACCCCCGACTGGTGACTCGGAACTGGAGGAAAGGTAACTTGACCTTTTTCCGTGGCGGGAGGCCGGAGCTTCCAGTCAGCTGCCTATACTCTGCAATCTTCAGCAAGCGGCGCTTGATCCTCCTTGTAGACAGCTGCTGGGGGCATTCAGGATCGGTGCCCATGAAAGCATTAGCCCACTCCTCCTCCGCTCTCCAGTAGCCAAGACCCAGCCTGGCATAGAGAACCGCCCGCTTCTCCACAGTCAGCAGGCGCTGGCATCTATCAAAAATCCGCCACCTCCAGAACTCCAGACATAGTTCCGGATCCACCCTCCAGAGCCTTCGGTAGCTGGATATCATCTCGTCATTGACGGCATTTTCCACCTCCACCGTGATGTTCTCTGCATACTCATAGAGGGTGGAATTATAATATTCCACTGGCTGCAGGGGCAGGCACCAGTCAGAGATTCTGGAGGCATATACCGACTGGTGGGGGAGTCCGCTGAAGGGTATGATGTTGAATGCAGATGGCTCTGGCACTCTTGAATTATGAAATGCCATCTCCCCGCGCTGCTCCCACCGGTGCACCCCTGTCACTCGAGCCTGGAAGGTATCCTCATCAACCAGTTGATGCTCTTGGATGCAGAGCATATAAGGGCGCCTTTCAGTTCGTGCACGCCTAACTGGTGGTGTAGAGAATGCTGCTGGTCGCCCGGAAGTTGATGTCGAGGCATCTGTGGATCGGGGGCGACTGGCAGGATGACGAGCCTTATCATCAATGTCTGGGAACAGATCCCTTGGCTCCATCCTCTGCACCATTGAGTAATGAGTCACCTCCGCAGCTGGCTCCTGCTCTGGCTCCTCAGCCCTTGGTTCCTCTTCATCCTCGGATTCAGAACTGACATCCGAGAAGCTCGCCAGTTGTACCGGGGTGGTCGCCCGCTCTTCTTCTACTCCACTGGCACCCCCTTGCGCGGCCAGTGGGTCTTCCGCAGCTCCTCCACTGGCTTCCCCTTGCGCAGCCAGTGGGACGTCCTCACCTCCACCAGTAGCTTCCTCTTTCTCCTGGTACTGGTCCACGATAGACATAATGTCTTCGTCAGCACCCATCATCAGCAGATGTTCAAAGGTTTCTTCAGGTAGGAGCTCGCCTGGTGGGGCTGGTGCTGGTCGGCCGGCACTTGAGATTTCGAGCGCTTTTCCTTTGCCCTTGGCCGCCAGTCTCATCTGTTCTGCCAGCTCTGCCTGGCGCCTGGCCTCTGTCTCTGCCTTGATTTTGGCAAACCTCTCATCCCTGGCCGCCAGCTCCGCCTCCCTCTTCTGCTGGTCGGCCAAGGCCTTCAGCCGTGCCTGGGCTTGCTTCCTCCTGACTATGGAGGCTTGCTGCTCCTTCTTCGCCTGCTCTACCAGCTTCTGAGCTCTGGTTTGGATGCGCTTCCTCTTGCGAGTCATCCTTTCGAGGGTCTCCTCCTCAGTCAGTCCCAAGATGGACTTCTTGACTGGGATGGAGATCTTCCCAGACTCAGGGTCATATGCAACAGCTGGTGGTGGCTGCTGGTGCTGGGAAGTCTTGGGCTTCTTGTGGGATGGCTTCTTGGTGACTGGTACCAGTTGTACATCCCGTGGGTGGATACCAGTCGCCTCAGCCACCGCGCCTTCCATGGTTTCGAAGAGAGACTCCGTCTCCAGCTTCCTCTTCAGCTCTGCCCTTGCCTCATCAGTCAGTGGGAGAGCCACAGCTGGGACTTGCTCTCCCAGGTCTTCTGAGTCCTCCTCAGAAACGACCTCAGCAGGGTCCACTGCTGACTTCCCTTTCAGCCTTCGTGGCTTTTTGTAATCTGGGTGAAGCAGCTTCGCCTTCGTGGCTGGTATGAAGTCGGAACCAACCAGCTGTTCCCCCTGATCCACGCCATCACCTAATTCCATCTCCAGGATGTGGCTGATCCTCAGCCCGAAGGATACGGCGTGGGCAAATCTCCCTTCCGTTGGCACGATGATGTTCCGCACCACATTCTCCAGCAACCTGCCAAAGAAAAATTCGGCCCAGTTGCCCTGAATTCCATCCACCAGGGCACACATCACGGAGAACTTCCGCAGGCTCAACTCGGCGTACGAGCCGACTTTGCATTGTAGCATGCGAACCACAATATCGCACACCATTTGCCAGTACTCCTCCATCTCGGACTTCTTCATGCCAGTCCGGAAGGCGGTGACTTCTGGCTTCTTCCACTGCGCCCACCTCCTCCGGAATTCCACCGTATCATCCTGATGATACGTGGCCACTTCTTCTCCTTCATTCCTCAGTCCGAAGAGATCGGCGAGGTATTCCGCGGTGACGGTGATCAGGTGACCAAAAACGGAAGTTGTGAAGGACTTCCTGTCGTCATCTATCACGGCCCGAGCGTAGAACTTGGCTACCATGTGTGGATGAAAAGTTTGGGGTGTCGCCGTCAGGTACTGTCGGAGCTCTTCTCGGTCAATCATCTCCATCAGCTCCTCCCCGAAATTTTTCAGGGCCAATTTCGCATTCAATATTTTCTCTTTCTGGACCTGAGCAGCCCTAACCTGCGCGTTTGAGAGCTGTCCCCTGGTCGCCGGCCTGTTCAACTGAACCAGTCGGGCGAACGGATATGTGTAATCGACATCTTCAATCTTCACTATGCCAGTATATGTTGGCATATGGGCTTCAGCGAGGGGTAGGTCTGGTGAACCAGGCTGGGATGATGTAGATGGAGGGTTATCAGCTGTAGGTGGAGGGTTATCAGCTGTAGGTCGAGAAGATGATGCCATGACTTCAGAGATATTCAAGTTTCAGAAAATCTCAAGGGAAGATGAGAGAATTTTGAAGGTAGGGTTCTGAAAGTAGGGAAACATAAAGGTTAACCCGAAGGAAGTGATCGGGTATTTATACTTGGCCCATGCAGGATCAGACGTCCAGAATCAACGCTCAGCAAGCGAGGATCGACGGTCATCAGCAGGCCCGATTCCCTGTGCGACGTGCGCGGTCGTGCTGACGTGGGCTACGCCGTGGGGCTGACGTGGCACGCAGCGATTGGTGGCACCCAAGCGTCGGACTGCGCAGTCACTGTGCACATTAAATGTGGCATTAAATGCCGCATTAAATTCTGAGGGCTGTACACGCAAGTCAGATTTGAACAATCCCGCCTTTTCTGATACAGCTGGCACGACTCTTGGACTGCAAGAGATCGTCAGTTGAGAGCTGGGACTCAACTGGTCATCAGTAGAATAACTGGTTATCAGCAGGATATGCCAGTTGAATACTTCCCCATGTCAGCATGGCCTCCTTACCAGTTGACAACTGGTACTTACGACTGGCACCCGAGTCAGTCGTAGGAAATCGCCAGTTGTCTGCTGACAACTCGAAGGATTAGAAAAATTGAGAGCTTGGACTCAATTTTATTCCGCATCATCTTCTCTTCAAGAAATCCTCTTCTTATCATCGCTTGAAATTGGGAGCTGGGACCCAATTTCGCTTCAACTGATGGTTTGTGCTGGCAACGTCGGAATGAGAGCTGGGACTCATTTCCTTAGACAGTTAAGGGATAAGTTCTGCCAGTAGTAACCATCAGTGAGCTAGAGATACCACTTGAATGAAAACAACTAAGAGCTTGGACTTAGTCGTAATCAGCATCCTCCTGAAGACCAAGAACAGAATGAGAGCTGGAACTCATTCTTCCTCAACACTTGGGCTCGCATCAATCTCTAGAAGACCGAGTTTGATGCACAACTCCTTGAATCTTGCTTCTGGTAGTGGCTTGGTGAAGATGTCAGCCAATTGATCTTCAGTTCTGATGTAGTCCACGCTGACATCCTTCTTCTCGACATGATCACGTATGAAGTGATGTCGAATATCTATGTGCTTGGTTCTAGAATGGTGAACCGGATTCTTCGTGATGCACATAGCGCTGTTGTTGTCGCAATAGATTGGAACACAGCCAGTGTCCACTTCATAATCCTCCAGTTGTTGCTTGATCCAAATAATTTGAGCACAGCAACTGGCAGCGGCAACATATTCAGCTTCAGTGGTAGATGTAGCAACTGAGTGCTGCTTCTTGCTAAACCAACTGATTAGCTTGTGTCCTAGAAACTGACACGTACCACTGGTACTCTTTCGGTCAATACGGCATCCAGCAAAGTCTGAATCTGAATATCCAATGAGTGTAAGCTCATCATTTCTAGGATACCATATTCCAAGAGATTCAGTCCCCTTCAGATATTTCACTATCCTCTTTGCAGCTTCCATGTGTGACTTTTTCGGATTGGCTTGAAATCTGGCACACACTCCGACTGAGTACGAGATGTCGGGTCTGCTAGTTGTGAGATAGAGAAGTGATCCAATAATTCCTCGGTAGATGGTAGGATCAACTGATTCACCTTGCTCATCAAGAAATATTTGACAACTGGTGTTCATAGGTATTCTGAGGGACTTAGTTTTCTCTGGGCAATACTTCTGAATTAACTCCTTCGTATACTTTCGCTGGCTGATAAAAATTCCATCAGCTGACTGCTGGACCTGGAGTCCGAGAAAGTATGTTAACTTGCCCATCATGCTCATCTGAAATGATGTCTGCATCAGTTGAGAAAACTTCTCGCAGAGAGTTATATTCCTTGATCTGAATATGATGTCATCAACATAGATCTGCACCATCAGCATGTCACCTCCATCCTTCAGAAGGAAGAGAGTTCTATCAATCTTCCCTTTCCGAAAGCCATTGCTGATAAGGAATTGTGACAGCGTTTCGTACCAAGCCCTGGGCGCCTGTTTCAATCCATACAGGGCCTTTCTCAGCTTGTACACCTTGGTGCCAACTTCAAAGCCTGGAGGTTGCTCTACATAAACCTCCTCTTTTAGCTCGCCATTCAAGAAGGCGCTCTTCACATCCATCTGGAATACTGTGAAGCCGTGATACGCTGCATACGCAAGGAACAGCCGTATCGCCTCCATTCTGGCAACTGGTGCGAAGGTTTCATCGAAATCGATGCCTTCACACTGCCTGTAACCTTTGGCGACTAAACGAGCTTTATTTCTGACCACGGTGCCATTCTCATCTCGCTTGTTCTTAAAAACCCACTTGGTGCCAATCACTGACTGATGTGATGGCCTCTCCACCAAGTCCCAAACATTATTGCGAGTGAATTCAGCAAGCTCCTCTTGCATGGCATTAATCCAATCAGCAGATTCTAGCGCAGCTCCTATGGAAGTAGGTTCCATTTGAGAAATAAAACAACTTAGGAGCGCACTGCCGTGTCGAGTCTGGACAGAACCTTCCGGATTACCGAGAATAGCATCAGTTGGGTGATCCCTCAGCCATCTGGGAGGACCAGAGACTGCTGGTGCCGGCTGTGAAATAGGTTCTTCTGTCCTGATAACTGGTGCTTCCACATTTTCACCAGTCGGAGCTGCAACTGCAACTGGCAGTTGACCTTCACCAGTCGGAACTGGAATTTCAACTGGTGGTTGACCTTCGCCAGTCGGAACATCTTCCTCAGCTCCACTGTCTGACTGATTTCCCGAACCTTCACCATCGACGTCAGTATCAGCTGGTGCATCCACTCCAGCTGGTTTATCGTCATCTTCTGACTCAAGGATTCCAGTCAGAATTCCCCCTTGATTTTTGCTAGATCCACTCAGGGAGATTGAGTGTAATTAGGTCTCAGCAAGGTCATTTGCATCACCGACCCTCTCAGGTTGCTGATGGGCACCTGAGGGAACTGGTTGTGAAGATGATCCATTCATAGGTCTAGTCGAACCAGTTGGTTGAGTATCGGAAGAATTCCTGCCCAACTGGTCGCTGACATCCTCGACCTCAGGAACATCTTCAGCCAGTTGGCGTAAGGTCCTGCGCACTAAAGTAGCTTCATCAAAAACAACATTGCATGTTATTTCCACAAGCTGGGTAGTCTTGTTAAATACTCTATAGCCCTTGTGAGAGGGATGTCCATATCCGACAAACACACCCTCATCAGCCTTAGGCGAGAAAGCATTTAACTTCGACTTCCC
>JAPKLW010001832.1:59916-146522 GCA_026898455.1 Plectranthus barbatus | reverse complement strand
GCAGCAAAATCATCCCTATCGGTGAGACAAGAGGATACCATTGTTCACACATGTACGATTGTTAACAGATAGGAGAAATAAACCGTTGTATACACATTGTAATAAATGCTTTCAGTATACAAAACCCATCACACCGCTCTCTGAAAACCCCTTCCCTCTTTTGAACGTTTAATTAAACAAATTTCTGTTTTATATTCTGACTCGAAGGATTTGTTATTACTGTTCAACTTCTTCTGATTAAAGTATGTGTCTTTTCTTAATTAAATATTCTGAAATGCTCATCAAAACCTGAAATATCAATGTAACGTGACCTCATATTGGGAAGGTCAGATGGAGGCGTTACACTTGATCACTGTAACTTAACATTGATTTACTTTGCCATACTTTCAGTGGTGTAAACATCTTAATTGTGTTCATAATTGTTTTGTGCATGGAGAATACACTTATATGCACAATCATGTTCTAGAACATAACTGATAAAAAGGGAAATTAATCAAATCAGAATTCGGTTTAATACAAAGTCTTGACATAGCCGTACCAAAACCTCATGAACAATGTAATCCTTGGGTGCTTGGTTGGAAGCAATGTATAACCAATATTACAATGATTTGTTTACTTTCTTTTGCATGATTCAGTGATATTTTTAAGTCATACATTTTATCCGCATGTCTCTTTTTTGAAATTCTGCTGTAGAGATGATTCATAAAAATCAAGGCCCCCAGTTTTATTGATCATTCACAGCAGTCAGCTGGTAACTTTTATTTCATCTTGAGCTCAAGTATTACTTGGTATTTACTGCCTTCCAATTATATTTCTCTCTTCCACATGAAAGATTAATGTCATGTTGCTGCATTTCAGTTTTCTGGTCACTGTTTCCCTCTGACCACCACCATGTTATTAAACCTTCCCTATCCCTCTCCCTATCCCTATCCCTATCCCTATCCCTATCCTTCAGGGTATCCCACACGTTTTTCTTACTATAGAAATAAAATCATGATATACTCCTGTTGAGTGAAGGGTTTCAACTTGTTGCATGTATTAACCTTTACTGTGTTCACCATTTCAGCTCAGTTCAATTGGATTTCCACAATCAGCAAGATTTGCCATGTCTCCCAATATTATAGACCGA
Source organism: Plectranthus barbatus (assembly GCA_026898455.1). Classification (NCBI taxonomy): domain Eukaryota; kingdom Viridiplantae; phylum Streptophyta; class Magnoliopsida; order Lamiales; family Lamiaceae; genus Plectranthus; species Plectranthus barbatus. Next base: position 145,393 of record JAPKLW010001832.1, on the reverse strand, counting down.
CCATTACCGCCCCGGCAACATCGTCAGCCTTCCCGCAGGGTCAGTACCTAGCTCTCAGAAACACGTTATTTTACAAGAAACTTGCCGACATGCATGGATCCAGCTAGATTTGTTAAAACTTCCATTGTCAATACAGCTGTTTTACTTTTACAGAATTACCTTTTTCCCTTTTTCACAACTTCAATAAAATATTTTGATGCACAAGTAGATGGTTTGTATCTTCTCTTGCAGTTGTAGCTCAATCTTCCATTGATTCGAGTTGGGGGGAGAGTTTCCTGAATTCAAGGAATTTGATCAATCTCGTTTGATTATATTGTCGTAACACAAGGGAGAAAAAAAAAATGAATTTGGAGAATGATTGAGTTGGCTTGAAAAAGAGGGGAATCTGTTCAAATCCCATTTGATTAATTTATCTTATAATTACATATCAATATCCATAAATATTTAACATTTTGACCACAACCACTGGTTTTTATAAGATTAAGACTACTAATCAAATGAAAACTCCATCTGTGACAAATTAAACCAAACTCATTAGTCATTTCAACTTTCTAATTTCATATAATTAAGTCTTCATAGTGTACAAATCATCACAACATGGACTCCATTTAAGCAAATGACAAATCGATTTTAATTGTTCATAATTTGGACTTTTAATGAAAAAATAAATTGCACTAACGAGTAGAAGTGAAGTTGCAAAATAATTTCAAAATTACTCTCTTGAAATGTTGGAATAGTGAAAGTGATATGCCTACCACAATACGTCAATAACTCCCCAATCTTTAATGGCTAAATTGTTCTTTCCTTTTCTATCTTCATTTTAAAACACGATTCTCTCTCCTCCTCCACCGGCTATAAATAAGCCCTTCCTGCGCTGTTCTTCCTCTCTTCCTTTGGGGTTTCCTCACAGGCGGCCCCTTTCTTCTCTGAGAGAAAAAATTGAAATTTTTCCTCACAGGATCTGAAGACGATTACAAACTGAACACACTTACCAACAATTTGATTACGGTTTTTTGTTTTTATACACGAACAATTTTGCGGAGAACGATAGGTACGGGATAAAGAGAATTGCTTCTTCAGATTTCTCTTCTTCCTGTTGTTGATGATCTTCTCTGCTCGTTTCCCTGACAAAGATTAAATCAACCCTTGAAATCCGGTTTCTTTAAACCTATTTTCTTCTTTTCAATGTGGAAAAACGCCACCTTTTGTTTCACCAATCAAAGATGTGTCCCCCCCTTTTTTTTTCTTTTCAAATCGGTTACTTAGTTTATCTCTTAATATGGACTGATTTGATCTGATGAATGACTTTCTTTTCCTTGATACTGAGGTTAATGTCAATGTGGTATTTGTTTGTAATTTGGCCGCTTTTGATGGCTCTGCAGCTATGTTTGGAAATAGGCAGGATTGAAATATGCAGATGTTATTGATTGGGATAGATTTCTGAAGTTTTTACTGAAGTGTTAACGAGTCGTGTTATGTTATTCTTTTGAGTGCTATTTCTTAGTCACGGGCGTACTTGATAATTTTGCTTGATGGGCAGGTATCTGTTGCATTTATGGTTTGATATAGTCGGTTCAAGTTCGGATTTTCTACAGGTGATCTTCTAATTAATACTGACACTGTTCTTGGAGTTGAATCAGTTGATCATAATGGTTGCTTTAAGTGTCTGCGCTCTCTTGTTTCCTAGTCCAGCAATTGGTGTTGCTGAATCTCAGATTTTTGGCAGTGAGAGAGTGACAGGAACGCCATGTGTTAATGCTGGGGTTGGAAATGAATGCAAGGACATGGTGCATCTGCATCATAGTTCTTTCTGGTCGGCTCCTGCATTGGGAAGTTCCGGCCGGAAAATAGGGAAGCTTTTCTTGGTGAAGAGTGATTCACAAATATCCTTCATCACTCGCAATGTCCCGCTGTTTTCCATTTCCGCCACCTGGATATGAGTTAAAGGCTAGGCCTGATGATGTGAATTTGATAATAAAGGTTTGTGTTTTATGCGAGTGATCTGATCAAGTGGCAGCTATTTTGAACAATTTCTTGTGTTACTTGAAGTTTGTTTTGAAGATTCTCTTTATGGGTCTTAAGACTCTGACCTTTCTTAAATAGCAAGCACTTTGATTGCGTAGTATTAGCACTTTTTAAGATGAACTCTTCATTGGATGCTTGAAAGCAAAAGCACCTCCTACATGATCGAGTCTTGAACATGTAATGTAGTGTTGCGGTTGGATATAGAGTAAGCTTTTCTACATGTTTAATCAGAGCTTATGTTGAATATAATTGACAGTTGACAGGTAGAATAATTTTGAAAATTAGGGCTTATAGCTTTTGTTGGGATGGTTTATGACCTAGCACCTACATTGACTTAATAAACAAAAAAGCTGTGATTTTATTCGAAAATTAGTAATTGACGTGTCTGCTGCTCCTCATGTACTGAATGTTTGCTTGAACTAAAAAGTTAGGTGTTTTATATGTATTGCATAAATTTATCTTCCAGATTGTGAATCTAGAAATTATCTAACATGGGCTGGTTAAAATTTTTTGGATTGCTTGAAGTTATGAAATGTTATCTTGATTTCGCGTAAGGTCACCAATTGTATATCAGGATAAACAAAAGCATAAGAAGAACAAAGATAAGAAGGAGAAAGACAAGAAAGAAGGAAGTGAAAGAAAGGAAAAGGAGAGAAGTGAACATAAGCACAAAGAGGACAAGAAAAGAAAACGAAAGGAAGACAAAGACAAGAAGGATGAGGAGGATAAAAATAAAGATAAACGAAGTTGCTTGGGAGTGCTCTCTGAGAATCAGAATGGTCAGAAGCTTGTTCCTGATGTTGTCAAATTGGGTAAGGTGCAGGAGAATGGTAATGGCATGTTGGCTATTAAGGATAAGACAGACCATGATAGGATGGTTACTGGTCAAAGTCTCGGCTTCTGGGAGTCAGACAAGGTTGAGAAGGCAAAAGAGGGAAATGAAGGTCATGGATATAGAAACATTGTTGGTGACTGGACTGATTGCAAGAATGAAGAACAAATTAAGAATACAAAAGTGGAGGATAAGAAAACAAAGGAGGAGAAAGATCACATTAAGAATAAGAAAGAGGAGAGAAGGGAAAGGAAAGAGGAGAAAAGGAAAAGGAAGGAGGAGAAGAAGAAGAGGAAGGAGGAGAAAAAGAAGCGGAAGGAGCAGAAGAAAAAGGAGAACGATGATTGCCAAGGAAAGCTTCCAAAACTAAAGGAGTTCAATGACTTTTTAGATGGTGAGTTCTTTTCTTTTTCAGCAATGGTTAACTGGTAACTCTCATCCAAAAAGTCTTTTCTTTTTTGTCTTTGTGGTTGAAAGGCATTGAATTTACTCTCCGGATTACATTTCTTGAGTAGTCTATGCATGTGAGATTTTGTTCTCTGGATACTTGTCATAATGTGTAAGCTAATATGTTTTGTTCCTTCATAGCCAAAGACAACGGAGTTCGGCCCTATAATATATCCATGCCTGCCATTGTGTCTCATAAAGCTGGTCCTACTGGAGGCAGTTTTCGTCCTTCCCAGGATACCGTAAACTTGGGTGTGGGGGAAAGAGCTGTTATTACAGATCAAAAGGTGAACCCCAAACTCTCATCCCCTCAATCTGTGATTGATGGTGTAAGAAATATCGGACCTTGCCTGACTGCAAATAACAGAAGAACAGATAATGGTAGGGTTAGTGCTAATAATAATGTGGTCAGTAATGGGGTTATTTCCCCTCACATGGTCCGTATTGAAAGAAAGGTGGAACCATACCAAACTAGTAATGGTGCTGTCATGATAGAACAGATAGTCAACTGCAGTGCTAATGGAAAAATCCCATCCTCACATCCATTTGCGGAGAATGAAGGAAATGCGTCCATGCAAACGCCAGAAGCTTTCCATAAGATGATGCATAGCAAAGAGTCAAGGATGAATGATTCTTTAGCAGGTAAAAAATCCTCTTCATCGATACCATCGTCTGCTCCTTTGAAAGGAAAGGAGAAGGTTGCCACCACCACTAAGCCTCCTCATCCTGATATGAAGTATCTGAGCCAGATACTTGCTGTTCCTGAGGTAGTAGAATGGCCTCAGTACGATGATCAGGAATGGCTGTTCAGCCAGAAAGATTCGCAGTCAAAGAGGCTCGAATCAGCCTCCCCCGAGATTCAGAGGACGAAACAGGTGTGGTCAGAAGCAGTAGAATTAGACTACGCAGATGTTACTGCTTTGCCGTATGTGATTCCTTATTAGATGGAATCCAGAAATTGGCTTTCTTTTATCACCTGAATTGGCAGACTGAGCGCATGCACGATGCCCTCCATGACGGGTAAGGACAAGACATGACAAGACGGATTCAATGAGTTAAACCAGTTGACATTATTCTTCATCGTGCATCTGCTGTCCTGATCCTCATTCTGCTCAAAGGGCTACCTTCTGATCATGAAATCGATACACTCTGGGTGCAGTTCATTCATCTAAGTTATTTACCATTCTCTCAATGCTGGCTCGCATGCACCAGGTCGAGTGTAAATGCAGCTTGTCATGTTCTTGATTGAGGTTTGTATCGGCTGTGGATTCTTGCAATGCATTGAAAAGCGGGTCAGTAAAAGCTATCAATTGTTGTGTGGTGAAGAGTTGAAGAAAGTTGGTAGGAATGGGTGGGGGATTTGTGGGGAACATATTGTAGGATTACTTCTCTTGCTACTTTGATGTGTAAAATATGGTAAACAGTTACCCCAACTTTTTTTTAGTAAGGAAAAATCAGATTTTAGATAACTTGTCTCTTTTATTTGATCTTCTATTTAATTTTAATATAATAGTTAATGCTTACCATATAATGACTGTTTCAAATGCAATTAATTGTTAATGAATAAATAATGTAAGTAATGACTGTTTCTAATCTATAAAATAAAACTAATACTAGTATGCCACTTGCTCTTTTTTTCTTTTTTTTTTGTGAGGGTAGACCTAAACTTTATTTCTACTGAAATTAATAATAAGAAAAAATGCTTACTTAAATTATGAGAATAAATGCAGCACTATTCATTTTCAAGAAAACGTTATAAAATTTGTCTTTAACAAATCCCCAAATCACCGCCCTTTAAAAAAAAAAATGAAATAAATATAGTGATTTTATAAGAAGAAAAATGATGAAGCGAAATCCAACGGTCTGTCACGTATCTCGGAGGTGACAGCAATCAATGATCAATCTGATTTTACTACGCATTTCAGTTTGGATTTTCCTTCAATTGTTTTTTACGTAAGCGAGCGATCATGGGTGGCGATAGCTACTGCTCTTCTCTGGTTTCAAATGGTACTTGAATTTGTGTGTGTGTGTTGTTCATCTATCTGGTGTATACTTGGTTATGCAAGGTGATATTTCTGTTGTTTGTTGCAGAGGTTGCATCATTATCAGGTCAAAATTTCCCACACGTGGCCGTTGATTCCAGGTGCTTGATTTAATGTTTACTATTGAATTTCTCCTAAGTTCGGTGAGAAAGTATTGGTTATTCGGAGCTGATTGTTTGTGATGTGATTGTCGAGGTCAGTGGAGATGAGGAGGGTGTGAGGCATAAATTAGGGAGTAGTTCAGTGATCAAGGGTTTCGGAGATTCGGATTCCCGTGAATTTCCGGATGTTGATGAGGTCGCTGAGAGGCGGAGATTGAAGGTTTACACAGAGGTTTTGAGGAGTTACGAGGATTTGCAGCCCCGTCTTGACCGTTTGGAGGAGGCTAAAAATAAAATCTTGAGGTATAACTGTTTATTTAGTGGTTCCATGACTTTCAATTCTTGAACTCGAACCTCATGATTTAAAAATTGTTACTTTTGGTAGTTTGATGATCGGTTTGTTTTGTAGTGAAATGGAACTTACAACTTCTTAATCTGAGTTGCTGTATATGTGTATGTTCAATCTGTTTTCTTTGTAACAATCTAGGAGGTGTTGTCTGATAATCTTCAGCGTGTCAAAACCTATGACTGCGAAGAATTTCGAATTTTATCGAGGTTTTATGCAAACCTATTTCCTGTGATATCCTGGGCAATAATCCTGTGACATTTCTTATTTCTTATGTATGTGTGGTGGGGTGTGTTTTTCTTTCCTGAGAATGATAATCTTGCGTTATTCAACGCAGCTTTATATCTTGATTACTTTTTGTTTTTATACTCAAGTTTGTTCGTGGTATTATCGATAAGTTCATAGGAAATCACTTAAAATACTTATATAGCAGACATTGATCTTTAAACATTTTCAAGCACGAATATCTGTACCATGACTGTTCTGTGTCCGATAACTATTGCGATGGTGTTTTCCTTTCAGCTATACTCCTGGTTCATGGGCAGACAAGGCAGATTTAAGTGAGCATGATCGGCCAAATGCCACAACACTCTTACTAATCGGCCCCAAGGGTTCTGGAAAGAGCAGCCTGATTAACAAAATTTCTCGGCTTCTTGAAGACAACATCTTCCTGCCAGGAAGAGCTCAAGTGTCATGTAGATATTGCCTCCTCCACTCCAGTTACTGATTTTTTTTATTCTATATGTTTGATTTTGCTGTTCATCTTTCTTAAACAGGTAACTCTTCTACTGAAGATGGAACCTATTTCCTCCACGAGTACATGATTCCTAGAGTTTCAGGTTCTTTCTGTTTGTATGACACTCGCGGTTTGTCTGTTGACTCCTCTGAAAACCTGAAAATCATTAAGCGTTGGATGACAAAAGGTGTCTGCCATGGTGAACTAATCAGAAGGTGACACTTTGCATGGATTGTTTTAACAGTTCTTGACTTCATACATGAGGAACTATCTGTTTATTCTGTTTTTATCAGAAAATCTGACAGCACGACTTTAAAAGCTCAATTAAAGTGCAAGGCTCGGAGGAGCTTCTTTTGTAGTTCAGTCAGGCCAGTTGACTTTGTCATATTTGTTGTGAATGGGCTATCTGTGTTAGAGTCATTGAACAATGCTGATGATGAAAAGAAGAAAGAATACACTCAAATGATTGCTACAAATTTCAACAATCCATTTTTGTCGTTTAAAGGTACCAGTTGAGAAATTCTAGATAGCTCCTTGTATCAGAAATTTGTTCAGTATCTCTGCTGGTCCATTTTTATCTTAAATAACATCCTCTCCTCTCCTATATTTTTTTTCTTTTTTCATTTGCACATTTCTGCAACTGCTCAAGAATGGGATGTGGTAATGTGTTTGTTTTTTGTCCGTCTCAGATGACAAGCCTGCAATTGCAGTCACGCATGGAGATTTACTATCACTTTCTGATCGTGTGAGAGTGCGTGCTTATCTTGGAGAACTGCTCGGTGTCCCTCCAACAGGACAAATCTTTGACATCCCAGGTATGAGATGTTCATTTTTATAGCCGCAGTCTTCTTCCAGTCACTAGTAAGATTTGTGAAAAACATCACACATCAAGAAACATGTACACTTGTGTGTTGCAGAGAGTAATGATCCAGCCAACACGTTAGCAGTGTTGGACTTGTTGATTTACTGCCTCGAGCGTGCTGACAGAAATCTTCCTCCTCCCAAAGACATGTTCCCGGACAAGGTTAGATTGCTTTATCATGACTTGTTGAGCTGATTTTTAGCACTAGATGCTGGTGTAGTAGGCCTTACCTTGAAATTAGCAAGTACATATCTTGCTCGTGACAGACAGCATGTTTCTAATATGGAGTATTAAACAGTCACTCTAATCTTATCCAAGTAGGGGATCGCATCTCTTTTCCAATTTCACCCATGATAATATAATGACTATTAGTGGTTGATGTTAGCTCTGCTGCTCATATGGATGTTACTAATGGTCTGCAGGTACGCGCTGTCGCATGTTTGGTCTTCTGGATCATTGCAGCAATGGTGGTTGTGTTCGGAATTCCAGGAGTTCACCGTGATCAGCCACCAACTCCACCACCATTCAAAGTAGAGTGGCATAAAATTCGGCATTTGTGGTTGGGATAGGTTTCAGTTAGCTCCTGTAATGAATTAAGTGTTTGGCACTTGTGTTGTGTGTGATGTATATATATATATTATACTATTATCTGGATATTCGAAGCTAATATATATGAAACATCATTTAGTAGTTATGTTTTACTAGATGACTAACACCGATTCATATCATGCCCGCGATATGTAGAAAGCATATTGAATGTCAAAACATCACAGTGATACATTTAGAGGGGAGGAAAAAAGGTGGAGTATTTAGCTAACCAGAAACCTCCACAGTATAATATACAAAAATATATATTAAGTTTGTACTTATAATAAATACATTGTTATACACAACATTTGATAATTAATACCAATAAAAAATAAATTAACAAAACACAAATACAATATATGAAATATTAATTTATCTTAGTGTGTGAACCATGTTCTATTTACAAAATATTTTGTAGGAATCTTAGTATTTTTGTAAAACAATTAATTAATGTAGTATATATATATATATATATATATTAAGTTTCGTTCATTTCTGAACTATAGTATATACCATGAATGAACAGTGATAATATATCCAACCATCCATTTTTTTTAATCAAATGGTTGTAATTTGGACACGTGGTATTTAATTATTTTTTAAATATCAAAATGGCGTTTTAGTAGAGGTGTCAATTTTTTATCCGATCCGATAATCCGACACGAATCCGTACGATAATAACGGATACAGATTGAGGCTTATCGGATCAACACGATAAGGACACGAAAATTTTGGATCGGATTCGGATTGGGATTGGATACGGATATCCGTTAATAAATTAATAAAAATTATTTATTTTTTAAATATAATAATTAATTAATTAATTTTGATATATTAATATAGATTTAAAGTTCTTTCAAAAACTCAAATATCTTGGTTCTTAATTGTTCGTGACCCATTTTATTAATTCACCACCAAAAATATATTTATTCATCTATTAATTATATTTTTAATATTTATTTTCTTTTACTATCAAGATTTAATAACTTTCTTTTTTTCTCAATTTCAAGTTTTCAATTAAGTTGTATCAACGGATTAACTAAAATGTGAGATCTTAAATTTTAATGTTGATGAAAGTATTGTAGATTCTTATTCATTGTCTCAACTCTTTCAATTTCAACATGATTGATTAAAAGTTTTTATTATAATTTATTTTATTTGTTATAAATCTTAAAGTTTTAATTAATTCTTTTCTCTCTCAAAATTGTAAGTGGAGTATTGACAACTAAGGTCAAAGATTGATTAATATTTAGAAATGAGCATGTTTGACCACTAGAATTGGAATTTAAAATTTATCTATGTATCTTCAGATATTTGATTGGGGAAAATTTTATTTATTTATCAAACACATTATTTGAACAATTAAATATGACTATTTTGTATCATCTTATCAAATTTTTATTGGATTATAATTGTGTTTATTGAAGCGGATTCTTATAGAATTAATCTGACTTGGATTCTTATCGGATTTTTATCGGACGGATCATTCAGATTGGATACTTATTGGACCCTTAACGGATACGGATCGGATTCGTGCGGATACGGATTTGAGCTTAACGGATCGGATACGGATACAGATTTTGATTTTTCATAACGGATCGGATACGGATTTGTCCTTAACGGATTGGATCGATAACGGATTGACACGATAAGGATCCGATCCGCACGTATTGTCACTCCTACATTTTGGTAGAATGGAAATTAGAATATTTAGTATGTAATATTCTATTTTTATGCAATCTATAAAAGATATTATATCTTTTTTTTTTAATATTTTCCTTGTAAATCACTTTGATTATCAACTCTAGTAAGTCACGTTCATTCTCAAAGAATACTCAATCCAGCACATAACCATAGAAGGCGGCGTGTTCGTTCTAGTCTTCCCATCATCGTCTTCATATTGGTGGCGCTTTTCCAACACGCCGCCGGACAAGACAACGCTCCTTCACCTGCGCCGGTTCCTTCCAGCGATGGTGAGTTTCTTTTCCCAGTTGCATTTTCTTCTTGATTCCTTTTTTTTTTTTTTAAGCTTCATTCAGAATATTTATTGGAAAAAAAAATGGTTGGAACTTTGTGATTTGGTAATGCCAGGCACTGCGATTGATAAAAGGGATTGCATATGGCCTCTTACATGTGGTACTCGTGATTACTTATTTAATCTACTGAATTGAACGAGTTCTTTTTTTTTTACATAGATTGGTGGTATAGTAAAATTTATTCAATTCTTCATGTGCCATTGGGATTTTTTGAAGTTTGATGATAACAACGTTTGCAGGAAATCTTGGAATTGGTGTATTGCTCAAATTTGTGTCATTCATTTTATGAATGTTTGGAGATGGTATTGATTGTGAGGTGGCCATCACTGCCGCGGACATGATTCTTGATTGGGGACAAGTTTGAAAAATTTAGCTGGAAATTATTGTTTAATGAATTGTTAATTGTTTATTTATTTTTTATATTTTGTGTACTCAGTTAATCTGTAGCATCGTACGATGTTGATATTATCATTGTTAACTGTATTCACCATCATTTTATCAAAATTGTCCGTTTAATCTTAATTAATTTTTAATATACCTTTAAGATCATTGTTATCTTTATTAAATAGCATTCTACGTTGTTGACATTATCATTGTTACTTTTATTCAGTATCATTTTATCAAAATTTATCGGTTTAATCTTAATTGATTTTTAATACACCTCTTAAAAATCATTGTTATCTTTATTCAATATCATTGTACGCATGATAATTTGTTTATGCATTTAACGATAATAGATTAGTGAAAGTTGAAAATGCACCCGATAAATCAACTTACAATGACATACAAAGTCATAAACAATGACAACGATTAACTTAAGATTATGGAATAAATCGTGGTGTTTTTTTTTGTAACCGCACCCCGAAAATATGCAACATTATCTTATTTCTCTTTCTAATTTATACGATAATTATGAAAAAAATCGTGGGGATTTGATTTGGTAACTGAATCTGAAAAATCAGCATGCAGATTTAATATTATTTCAATCTTTTTTCGTTTAGGACTAATTTGCCCTTTCAATGATTGAAGAAACTAGCAACAATGATAAATGGCAACAGAAAATCTGGATTTTGGTATCTATTCATTCATGGGCACATATTCGGCCATGAATGCACCCCTATATATATACTCCATCCGTCCCACCTCAATTGTCCCACTTTTCTTTTTCGTCCGTCCCATCTCAATTGTCTCATTACTTAAAAAGGTAATTTTTTCACACTCAATAATAAAATATTAATTTCACTCAACTTACTTTACACTTACACTCCTTGGTTATTGTGTCCGGTTAACCCGGGACAATTTAGCCGGGACGGGGAGTATAAAATTGAATCATAATTAATTAGTATTAGTGTGTGCCATGTGAAGTGTGTGTACAGGAGAAATTGGGGAGTGTCGACCAAAGTCAGCGAAACAAGTATGGACATGCCTCATGATTCCTTTGCCTTTTTATTTTTAAATTCTTGTTTTGTCTGTAGTGATGACCAAGGGTGGTCAACCTCTGAGGTTAAAGCATTCCTCTTTGTCTTCCAAATCCCCCAAAACAGCGTCTCGGATCGGAGGTAACAGCAATCAATCTAATTTTACTAGTCAATTGTGTTTGGATTTTACGTGAGCAAGCGTTCATGGGTGGCGATAGCTACATCTCTTCTCTCGTTTCAGCTGGTACTTTATATATTTTGCGTGTGTTGTTTCATCTTAATATTGTGTGTATACATGGGCATGGAAGGTGATATTTCTGTTTGCAGAGGATGTACCATTATCAGGGCAAGATTTTCCAGACGTGCCCATTGATTACAGGTGCTTCATTTAATGCTTACTAATAAATATCTCCAAAGTTGGGTGATAAATTTTTGTTTGTTAGGGTCAGTGGAGATGAGGAGGGTGTGAGGAATGGTTCAGTGGAGATTAAGGATTTGGGAGTTGTTCCGGATTCCGATGAATCTCCGGATGTTGCTGAGAGGCAGAGGTTGAAGGTTTACTCAGAGATTTTGACTAGTTACGAGGATTTGAAGCACCGTCTTCACCTTTTGAAGGAGGCCAAGAATAAAATCTTGAGGTATATAACTGCTGCTTTAATGGTTCCATGACTTTTAGTTCTTCAACTTGAACCCAAGATTTTCAATATTTTGTACTTCTATGATACTCAAATGGACCTTACAACTTCTTAATATGACTATTTAGACATTGATCTTTAAACACTCAAGTATACTACCATATATTGTAAAGCTTTTCTCTCCTTACAACTTACAAGCTGGTTTTGGTTTTGTAGGGAGAGAAATTAGATCTTTACATGGTATTAAAGCCAAGTTCAACTCGATGTAGGATCTGAATTATCCGTTAATAGGACCCGATTTATCATGATGATGGGACCCGAGCTGTTTGTTATGTGTTCGATTGCTAATTGAATCAAACTATCATTACCTCGGATTTGAAACCTTGTTCATGTATTTGGGGAGTTGTAGATTTGTATCATATACTCCATGAACATATGTGATGGTGTCTTCCTTTCAGCTATACTCCTGGTTCATGGGCAGACAAGACAGATTTACCAAATGCCACCTCACTCTTACTGCTCGGCCCCAAGGGTTCTGGAAAGAGCAGCCTCGTTAACAAAATCTCTCGGCTTCTTGAAGACAACATCTTCCTGCCAGGAAGAGCTCAAGTGTCGTGTAGATATTGCCTCCTCCACTCCAGTTACTGATTTTTTTATTCAATATGTTTGATTTTGCTGTTCATCTTTCTTAAACAGGCAACTCTTCTACTGAAGATGGAACCTATTTCGTCCACGAGTACATGATTCCAAGAGTCTCGGGTTCTTTCTGTTTGTACGACACTCGCGGTTTGTCTGTTGACTCGTCTGAAAACCAGAAAATGATTGAGCGTTGGATTACAAAAGGTGTCCGCCATGGTGAACTAATCAGAAGGTGACACATTGCATGTATTGTTTTTAACAGTTCTTGACTTCATACATGTGGAAGTATCTGTTTATTCTGTTCTGTTTTTATCAGAAAATCAGACAGCATGACTTTAACAGCAGAATTGAAGTGCAAGGCTCGAGGGAGCTTCTTTTCTAATCCGGTGAGGCCAGTGAACTTTGTCGTATTCGTTGTGAACGGGATATCTGTGTTAGAGTCATTGAATAATGCTGATGGAAGGAAGAATGGATACAATGAAATGATTGCTGCAAATTTCAACAATCCATTTTTGTCGTTTAAAGGTACTAAATTCTAGTTTTCTTCAGAGTGTCATCTTATATTTTCTTTCTTTTCACTGCTCAAGAATGGGGTGTGTTATTAAAGAGTTTATTATGTCCTTGGCAGATGACAAGCCTGCGATTGTAGTGACTCATGGAGATTTATTACCAATATCTGATCGTGTGAGAGTGCGAGCTTATCTTGGAGAACTGCTCGGTGTCCCTCCAACAGGACAAATCTTTGACATCCCAGGTATGACATGTCCGTAGCTGCTGCAGACAACTAGTAAGATTTGCCAAAAACATCACACGTCGAGAAACATCTTCACTTGTGCATTTTTGCAGAGAATGATGATCCAGCCACCACGTTAGCAGTTTTCGATTTGCTGATTTACTGCCTTGAGCGTGCTGACAGAAATCTTCCTGCCAAAGACATGTTTATGGACAAGGTTTGTTTGCTTTATTACAAGAGTCACACGACTTGGTGAAGTTCTTGAGATGATTCTCAGCATTAGATGCTAGTGTAGCCCTTTATCTCCTCAAATCTTTAACAAACACATATATCTTGCTCGTGACAGCATGTTTTGTAACATAAACAATCAATCTGCTCTCATCCAAGACTATATGTGTTTCATGATAGTTATTTTTGCTTTATATAGATGTGTTACTTATGGCAAGAATGTGATCTACAGGTATCCACTGTCTGGATCATTGCAGCAATGGTGTTTTTCTTCGGTGTTCCAGGTCTCCGCCATGATCGGCGTCGAGCACGACATACTCCACCATTCAGAGGAGATTGGCATAAAATTCTGCGTTTGTGGTAGGGAATTCGTTTCAGTTAACGTGGCACATCCTGTAATAAACCAAGAATCTGCACTTGGGTGTGATGTTTTATCAAATGTGTTTACACAGATATATTGTTCCTGCTTCTAACTTTCAAAGACCAAAACTAATTCATATCATGTCTGCAAGTCACAAACTTTTTCGAGTGATACACATACTCTCCACACCACAGAACTAAAATTCTTACCTAATGTAAACAAGAATCAAGACCCATTACAATGAATTTGGTGGGATGATCTGCAAAAATTTGGCCCTAGCCGTAGGATCGGAGGAAAATCGACCTAAAACAGCAATCGTGGCAGTACTGCTTCCCAGCTTCTCAATCCCTCGAGAGATCATACAAGTATGGCTAGCTTCAACAACTACCACCACATCTTCCCCACACACAGAAGAAACTCCCTCAGCTATCTGTCTGGTCAGCCTTTCCTGCACCTGGAGTTTGAACCCATACAAATGCACTATCGACTGCAGAAGGGATTTCCCCACCGGGTTGGCCCGATTCGAACTGTAATAGCCTACGTGCACAACACCATGAAAGGGGAGTAGATGGTGCTCACATTGTGACCAGAATGGCAAGCTCATCTCAGAGCAGATGTGCTCTTCGCCTCTGCTGCTGATATCCCTCTTGCCTCGGGCGAATCCATTGAGCTTCGTATCGATGTTGGAGTTCTTGAAGTTCATCAACCAGTTGATGAATCGGGCAGGCGTTTCCACGAGATCTTTCCTCAAGGGGTCCTCTCCCAAAGAGTGAAGAATCGTAGAAACTGCTGCAAGCAGTGAGGGATCTGATGCAGCCTTCTTGCACATGATTTGAGATGGGCACCAAGACTTGCCGATTGAGCCTCTGGTACGGCTGTCGTCGACGCTCACACCTCTGAATCTCAGAAGGCCGAGGAAATCAGTCCAAATACCAGCCTTCTCATCATCAAAAACTCCCGAGCCAGACATCACCGATAGCTTGACCAGACCTCCGTGATTCGGGTCGAAGAGGGGTGATTGGAAATTCGGGGAGTGGACGTGCGAGCACTGGAGGATGACAGCAACTCCAGCAGGTTTGATGCATTGCTGCAGAGCTGAAGAAACTTCATTGGCCAGTCGCTGTGGATGTTGAAGGCGCTTGGCAAAAACTTCAGCAACTCGAGAGAGCTTGCTAAGTCCCACAACGCGCTGGCTGGATGGGACGTAACCTACATGACACTTCACCTGGAAAGGGAGCAAGCAAGACTCGCAGTATGAGAACAGATCAAGATCTCGTACGACGACTAGGCCGCCTGCCCCGCCGGCTGAACCAACGCTGCTTTCCAGCCCAGCCTCAGGAAATAAAGCACCACAAACAATGTCCTTCACGTTCTGGTGATAACCTGGACGTGAATGAGAAAGTGAGTATCAGATCGCAAACAAGAAGCTGAAGTAATTGAGCAAGGCCGTTAACCCGATATGAAGGGCTCATCTTCAAGAGTCAAATAACTTGTCTACGTTATGCACCATAAAACAACAGAAAAAGCTCAATATGTGCATCAAACATAATGATTGTGTCAGAGAGGCGACCCTAATGAAGAGGAACCTCAATTGTTAGAAGTGATGCAGGACAAAGGAATCCAACTCTTTGCAGCTGAAACGATGGTGCACATAGATCTGAATATTTTTCCTTAACAGACTAAGACAACAAAATTTCATAGACAACATATGCATGACCAGGGAACCAAGTATCTCTGTTTTTCCACAAATAATAATACCTTTCAAGTTTCTTTGCTGGGGCCACCCTATTCATAATATAATCTTCTACATTAATTCGTACGCAAAGTTGACACCATAAGTGACCAAGAGGAATAGGCGACTTCATTACTAAGAAATCATGGATTCAAATCCCACCCAGAAAGCATGAGCTCAAAAGTAGGAGAACTAGAGCATATTTGTGAAACTACAAGGAAGCAAAATCCTAATGTTATGCAGATAAGTAAAAGTTGAACAGCTTCTAAGGTTATAACTTCATTTGAAACTCTACTATACTGCAAGCTCCAGGGTATCAAAACCCAGTTCATTCAACGTTCGAAACTTATCAGACACATGAATAAAAAAGTAGAAAGTTGATTTAAAAAAAAAAACGGAGATGCAGAAAGGAAATCAAGAATCACCTCGAGTCCCATCCCGGAGGGCCTTGGCCACGCGACGAGGCGTCTTACGAAGGCCTTCGCGGTTGATGTCCTCACCCAAGCCCTGCAAGATGGCTCTCACAGCATCCTCGATGGCCAGAGTTTCGGGCTCTCTCTCACCACCCAGCTGATTATTCACTCCATTCTCTACTTCCAGTTCCACATTGTAATGGCATTCATCTAAAACGCCCATTGACAACTAATGATTGAATATGAAGGGATAGAATCTACAGAAAATCTCACTCAAAAATCTAACTACCGAGATCCAAATCACGCACCAAAAGAAGAAGAAAAAAAGGAGAACCCCACTTGTTTTTTAACCCAAAGATGCAACCTTTAAGCAGCAAGATTCAGTCTTTGGCGCAGCCTAGATAAGAAAAATGATCAAGACGGAAATGGGTTTCTTCACACAAATCAGGAAAACTCAAGAAAAGGTAGAGAGAGTTGCGAGGGGAAACGCTAAAACACAGAATCCCACCTTGAGGAGGGGGGGGGGGGGGGGGGGAAAGAGAAGGGCAATTGTCGGGAGGAGATGACGGAGGTGATGGATCAGGGTTATTTGCTTGGAAATAAATCGTTGAAGGAAGCAGATATAAATAGAAAGAAAATGAAATGAGAAAGAATGTAGGGTTGCGGTCGGGTGTTGGTGAGGGTCCGTGCGGTGCTTCCCCTCCCTCGAAGAAAAGAAAAGAAAAAGAAACAGAAAAAGAAACAGATTTAGTTAGTCAGAGGCTCACCAAAAAGTGGGACACGGAATTGATCTTGGTGATAGTAGGACTGCCGCTGGATGTGGGTTGGTGAAACTGTCGCTTTCTTTCTCCCATAATTTCCCCCACTCTCGCCCATTTTCGCACATGCATCACCTACAATCAAATTTTCTCTCCATTAAAAAATATATATATATACTTCCAACAACATCATGTTATTTGGTGAATTATATTACATATATCTATCTCATCGCTCTTAATCGCATTAAACATATCTAGGAGAATGTCACAAAATCAGTTTGTAACTGTCGTAGAAATCTAGTATGTTCATTGCAATGTTTTTCACTTACTATACCAAGAAACAAATAAAATTAGTAGTATGCAAGAGTTGACAAAAGAAACAGAAAATTCATTACTACAACGGAGTCGAATATATGAATCATACCTGGAATAAACACATCTAATGTATGTATTATGTAATGGAAGTAGCAACCACCCTGAGAAGTAAGCCAATAATATAAATCTGAATTCTCAGACCTCATTCCACCTCCAGATGTCTTTACTCCATCCAAAGAAACAAACAAAAGAAAGCAGTTGAATAAAAAGTTTATGAAGAACATGAGCAATCAAAAAGTTAAACAAAACCAGCCATTGCTACAAGCCTACAACCATGCCCATTGGATAAAGGGAATCTCTGCATTTTCCAAGACATCAAGGAGATACATAGCATCTAGGGTCCTCAATTCCCAGTTTTATCATAGTGCAATATACATACACACACTCAGGGCCGGCCCTGAGGCCGTGCAGGAGGTTCGCCGCACCGGGGCCCCAAAAATATTGGGCACCATTTTTATAGTATATGTTAGTATTAATATATTATTAATTTATTTTAACACCCAATTTACAAAATCATTTTAATCCTAAATAAATAAATTCATCTTTAACTCAATTAAAATAAAATAGTAGATGACTTAAATTTATATTTTGCTTTATATAAATTTAAAATTTCAAATAAAATATATGATAAGATATCACAATACTATTCTTCATAATATTAGATTAGTTATTTTGTAATTAAAAAAATGCAATTAGTCTATTTAAAAGAATTTGAAAATATGTTCTTGAATTGAAAAAAATAATCTTATAGAGTGTTAATTATTTTTTAAGAAATAGATTGTGAGATTCTTAGTGGTGAGTTTGGTTAAAAAATAAAAGAGAATTATGAGATTATATGTGTATGATAGTTATGCATTTTAGTTTATATCATATTTAAAATTATTATTTATTTAAGACTTGTTTATTGATGAATATAATTAAAACTCGCACAATTTCCAAGAAAAGAACATAGGTTTTTAGAATTTATAGTTTTTGAACAACTTTTAATTAAAGATTACCTGAATCATAATTTATACTTATATTAAATTTTTATTATTTTATTATTATCATAATAGTAAAGTTGGGACATCATATATACTTATCGCACAGGGCACTAGAAATCACAGGGCCAGCCCTGCACACACTGATTAAAGGCTTCAACCATTCTAACAACTGGTCTTCAGTTGCTCAAGCAACATAAATAAAGGGATGTCCGAGGTGACCTGTGAAGGCTCTTATTTGCTAGTAAGTCTCACAAATCATATTTCTTCTACCATTTCATAACAAAATCATATTCAAATATAAAGTCCTATTGTAGCTCCAACGTGAAACGCAAAAGAATGAGACTCTCATAGCTCATCAGCACTAGACACGAGGAATCTCACTAAAAATCTGATTCTAACAGCTGAACTTCAATCAACATTAACCACAATCCTCAAAACTTGTTGAACTGAGCAATACCAATTCCTCCATTAACACAAGTAAAATTCTCTCTGTCCTATAATGCTACAGTATCTCAAATTGTTGTGACCCTACTAACAAACAACTCTAGGGGTGATGATACATACCGAGTTTCCAAGCCAAACGTTGAAAAAACTAACTACAAAGAACAAGCAAATAAACATAAACACAGACATTTGCCACAATTTGACATACTCCAATATTTTCACAATATCTGTATTAAACAAAAGGAGAAGCATACCGAAAACCATAGGTGGAAACGTCAACACTATCTCCAGTTAAATCTTTCATAAATGAAATAAAGAGAGCAGAATAGAGCGGCATTGTATCTGTAAAGTGTGGTGACAACACACTTGTTTGTTGATTGCTGCTCTACTGTTTCTAGAAGGAAATTTATGTGTTGGTTGTGCGAGAGTTAATGTCGCACTTGACTTGAAGAAGTGTTAGTATATGTTGCTAACTAATCCAGGACACGTGGCAGGCAGCTAGAGGATGGGCTTAATTAAGTTGTTGAAAGGTGGTTAGTAGGGTATCATCAGCACCTTCGCAGCTTGTTTTTGCAGCAGTTTTGGTTTCTGAGTTTCTTTCGGTTTTCTGTGATTCTTTGTAATCTCTCTCGAGCATACTCAATAAAATTAGCTCACAACCTGCCGTGGATGTAGCCTATTATGGTGAACCACGTAAATTCGGAGTCATCTTCTTCATCTTGTTAAGTTTCTGTGTTCTAAGCTTACATGATCTCAAGTTCAAACCTAACAGTATCTAGCCAACATATATTTGTAAGTCATAACGTGAGACATGCAGGAAACAAACGTGTTTTCAAAAATTTTCGGGAAAACCGAAAGCAACGATACGCTATTACCACAATAAAAAAATAAAAAAAAACAAAAACCAAAGGAATTTTTCATTTTTTCACATAACTCTTGTAGATGCATGAAAATTCATGGATTAACCTTTAAGATTGAATACTCGAAAAGAATAGAGAAGTGCTGGAGATTTTATTGAGAATGATGAAGAAAAACCAAAAGTCCTTTGTTACAATGATTTTCTCACTATTTATAAGCTGATAGATTTACATAATGGGAAGATCACTTGGATTACGCCTATTTTCATCTAATTGAGTCAATCTCCGTCGGATTTGACTCCTTTAATGTTGCTTCCATAATTCTTGCAAGTTTACCTCTTTGGACTTGTTGACTATCCAACTAGCTTGTGCTCTTTAATGATCCGATCGCTACCCCGGTCCGAGATTGGGTCGAACCGCGACACTAGATATTTGTAAGAAATGGCTAGCCCCCTAGCTTCATTGAAATTGTTTATTTCAATGAAGCTATTTCGTTTTTTCGAGTAGCCTTTTTTTTGTGGGTGGGAGCTAGTATGAAGGATTCTACTTCCCCTCCTCAACCAGCCCCCCGACGTGAAAGAGAAAGGCGCGACTGCCACCCTTTCTCGTATCAGTCGAAGTACGTCTCGAAGCAAATGTAATGCTTTCGAGGTGGGAATCTGATTGGGAGCTAGTACGAAGGATTCTACTTCCCCTCCACAACCAGCCCCCCGACGTGAAAGAGAAAGGCGCGACTGCCACCCTTTCTCGTATCAGTCGAAGTACGTCTCGAAGCAAATATAATGCTTTCGAGGTGGGAATCTGATTGGGAGCTAGTATGAAGGATTCTACTTCCCCTCCTCAACCAGCCCCCCGACGTGAAAGAGAAAGGCGTGACCGCCACCCTTTCTCGTATCAGTCGAAGTACATCTCGAAGCAAATGTAATGCTTTCGAGGTGGAGTTCTGAGCATATTGCATCGAGAATGTCCCCAAAAGAGATTGCAGGTTGCGACCCTGAATTTTTGTGGCTTTAAGCCAAATTTACTGCCCCTATGAGCAGGTTTAGTGGGGACCGACAAGTACAGGTCAGCCTCTGTCGCGCAGCGTAGGTATTAGGAACAGATGCGTCTGTTTGCGCAATTTCAGATTGGAGTTTGGATAAGTGGAGGAGTGATCCGAGAATAGGAATAGAGCGATCCGAGAATAGGATGAAAGCAATCCAAAAAAAAAATCCGGAGATAAGGAGAGCGATCCGAGATAGCAAAATAGAGAGCAAGACAAATATTTACGTCTTGATATTCTTCGGGATTCTTTGTGGTTCACTCGAGCAGTCATGCAAAATAGAGAGAAGAATATTAGTTTCTTCAGCACTCATCATTTTAGTACAACATGCACCCATAATTTCAAATACACACATATTATTTAAGCCAACACACATTGTTGTAGTAGTAAACTCCAACTACGAGCGAGGATATCAACTCAAGGGAACCATAGAATGTTGAAACCACCATTTGTTTAATTGGGATATGAATTTTCTCTCGAATCTGGATGAAACAGAAAACTGAAGTGAACTTACTCGCTCGGCAGATTCTTGCACTAGTGTCTCACTGCAATCCAATACAAAAGAAAGGCTTTTGGGAATCACATCAGCGACAACACATGCAATTATACCATCATATTTTTACAAACAAACCAAAAATGTGTAACCAATTAAATTAGAGAAGAGCATAGCATTAGCATGATGATAGTTCTTGGTATTAAAACTGATCCCAAGAAAAAGAAAAACAGACTCGTATTCGTAAAACCCAGTTAAAACATAAAAAGATAACATATGGGCAAACACGTGATAAGAAATAATATTAGAACAACTCTATCAAACTGAGGCAAGAAATGTGATAACAAAATAGTCCAAAGATGATGCCATCTGATAGAAAGTGTTAGGGAAGAGAAGACTTCCCTGTGTTGGCATCCCAATTATATCTTTCTTAGCAATTGCTTTCACTTCCTTGGCGACCTTAGCGTATTCATGGATAGTATTGCTGCCGGAAATGAATTGGTGAACAGGTTCAGCGAACCTCAACAACTAGACAACAAAAGCCCAACACCTTGTCTCCTCATTTCACGACGATGGATAGCCCCATGCTATTGCAATCTTTTATTTGATGCTCGAACAATATTGCCAAGTAGAGCAATGAAGATATTAGTATAACATTAAATACAAATATATTCAAGGGTTTATCTAATAGCGAAAGAGCACCTTTAGTGGCTACATACTCTCACAACCATTAAATATGAGAATGATGAGCCCACATTCTCAAAGAGATTCAATCGAGAGACTCCAGCCAAATCTAGAGGTCACATAGTTTCAGTAATAAATGCAAGTCCACATTAGCTTATCTTATAATAAAATTGCTAAAGGTTGAATTGATCCATTTTTTTTTTTAAGAACAATCATGCCTTCATTCCGTCTCATTCCTTTTCTCTACTGTCAGAGTGTGTTGTGGTTTGGGCTTCACTTAGTTGGTTGTGTTGTGTTAGTTATTTTCACAGACTAAAACAAGCCAAGGGTGGAGGAACACAACAAAAGAAGTGAGCACATGACAAGTGTTGAAAAATAACCATTAGGGTGCCTCAACAACAAATGCCAACAGTTTATAATGCACAATCGAATACTAAGTGAACACAAAGACTTGGTGCATAGTAGAAGTCAAAATTGTAATGCAATCAATAAAACAAATAGCCTAGAGCTTTAGGTTTGTGATATGAAATAAAATCTTAATTTAACTCGCAGTGCTCAAAGCATGCCACAAGTCAACCGAACAAACAACAAATAAAGGACGACTCTTATGAACAAATTAACGAGCATCGATTGTTTGCGATAAAAAATTAAAAATTAAAAACCAATAAGAAACAGAGCAAGTAATTCCAAGAGTAGCCACCTAGCAATCATATAACACGTAATTTGCTGCAGTCACACGAAAATAATAGGCAACCAATGCGACTAACCAAGAATAGATAGTTAAGTATGTGGAATCAAAGTGGCAAGCCAGTGGTTCCAGGTTTTTCTAAAGATATGAATTCTAAGAGAGGAACAAAACCACCTGGATTAATTTCGTCGGAAAACACTAACGACGGAGAAAGTCGTGTGCGCAGGGGTCCTTGCACAACAAATCTGGCAGCGGGGTATCGCGACGCAGCAGCCATTCCGGGGGTATGCGCACGAAGGTGCCGGCGACGACGGTGGCTGAGGACAGCATCGGGAGTCGCCGGTGGCCCAACCGGCGACGAAGGTGGCGGAAACAGCGAACGGTGTGGCAAGTTTTTGGGTTGGTGCGTGCGCACCCTGCTGCGTGCAACATATTCTCATGCGTCACAGACGGTGGTTGGAAAGGAATTGACTGATGAACCGACCATTGGAGGAACCCATCGATACAGTAACAGCGACGTGAGGAACAATCCGAAGCGGGTCTGCGCATCAGATCGGGTAGCCGCAGCGACTACACCGGCTCCGGTGATGGCACGTGCATCAGAAGGGTCGTGCGGCAGAGAGAGAGATGGGTGTCTCCAGTGGATAGACACGGCGCAGCCACGACGACTTAAGGATTTTGGGAAATTCATCCTTTATTGCTTAGTTTATGTGTATCCATCATTCTTTTCTTTCTTTCTAATCTTTTCCCACAAACTGCGCCAATTGTTGATACATGAAAATTCATGGATTAACCTTTAAGATTGAATACTCGAAAAGAATAGAGAAGTGTTGGAGATTTTATTGAGAATGATGAAGAAAAACCAAAAGTCCTTTGTTACAATGATTTTCTCACTATTTATAAGCTGATAGATTTACATACTGGGAAGATCACTTGGATTACGCCTATTTTCATCTAATTGAGTCAATCTCCGTAGGATTTGACTCCTTTAATGTTGCTTCCATGATTCTTGCAAGTTTACCTCTTTGGACTTGTTGACTATCCAACTAGCTTGTGCTCTTTAATGATCCGATCGCTACCCCGGTCCGGGATTGGGTCGAACCGCGGCACTAGATATTTGTAAGAAATGTCGTATCATTTCTTGGGCTAACAACTCTTGATCATCTTAAAAGAACCCATCTGCGAAACCGTAATAAGAAAGCCATTACAATTCGAGTTTGCAATCTTCAACTGTGATGCCCCTTCCATTATCCAGTGGATGCACCACATCTTCAGGGACAGAAGCTGTTTGCTATAATTTCACAATCAAACCAAAAAAAATAAGCAAGAAATTGGAGAAATTAATTGTTCGAAAAAAAAAAACCCAGGCACAAATAAAGTAAGGGGCCAAAAAACGGATGAAAACAGACGGAGCAATACGTACTGAGTTGAAGTCCAGAAATCGGCAGCCATGGATTTGCCGATGAACAAGTTCAGTTACCGATTCCTTAATTCAAGAATGTTATACCCAAGCTCGAACAACCTTATATGGTTCGATCAACATCCACTCCTCGAGACATGCGGTAAGAGATACAAATACAATACAATGACTCGACCAGCATCAAGTATCAAGCTATGAAAGGAAGTTATATCGAGATCCGCAATGAAGGCGCACATCAAGGAATCAGCTAACGAGAATCAAGTAATTAGCAAGATTTCTAGCTGTAATTACTCCTTGTATAGAATGTTAGCTATGAATTCCTTAGATTAGGTAACTTCCATGTAAAGATCGGTTGATTCAGTATAAGAAGATGAAGAAGAAACTATTAAGTTCTTCTGGAAAAAATCAATAAAAAAGCTTCAGAAAAGAGTTATCATTTTAGTACTCCATAGCACTACTCTTTCAATTCTGTCCTAGAACTTTCAAGTAACAACAAAGAATATCACATATTTACAATTGTGAAGTTACATAAAAAAAATATCGAAAGTTAAAACCAAGTATATATAGGATGTCAAAGAACCAAAACGATTAATGTTTTTGCATTTAAATCATATTATTTGTCTTTATTCGATTATGAACAAAAACGGTACAGTATAAGTTTATATGATCAAACTATAAAAATAAATCAATAAATGATTAAGATTACGATTTCGTTGTGACATTCAGTCTATGTTGTAAAACTCGGCCTAGGCGGCCGAGTACTCGGCGCCTAGGCGCTGGGCGGCCCTTACCGAGGCGAGTATCCCTTACTCGGTCCTTCTGGGCAGTTTTTTCTTAGTCGGTAAGTACTCGGTGAGTACTTGGTCTGGGCGGGCTCGGCGGAGGGAGTACTTGGCTTGGGCAGCAAGAGTACTCGGCCTGGGCGGTAATTATATAAAAAATCTAATTTTTTCCTTCATTTTTGCAAAATCACACTCGTGTACCTCCTCAAGATCTCAACACTAAATTTCATAAGAACATTCCCTGCCCTCGTCATGGACTCATGAGTCTGCCAACACCATTTAGTCTTGCCTCGCCTCTTTATTTACTTTTTTTTCTTTCTTTCTTACATTAGTCTATAATAATATAAAAATGTACGTAAATTGATGTTTAATTTACTAATTTGTCTGTTGTGTGCTTGAATGAAAAAAAAATGATAACCTCAAGTATTGAATGTGTTCTACATTTATTTAGGATGTTTGGTACATATTAACTATGTTTTATTTTGATAAAATGCTTGAATATTCAAAATTAAAGAAAAAAATAATAAAAATAGTTCAATTATCTAAAACCGCCTAGGCCCCGACTACTCCCCGCCTAGACGCTAGGCCCCCTTCGGCGCCCAGACACCGCCTAGCGAGTTTTACAACATTGCATTCAGTCGAGTCTATCTGGTTAGGGCCCGTACCGAAAAAACCGACAAAACAGATGAAATTCGAGCGGTTTAATGTGGTTGTAAAAAATTCGATTCGGTTGTTGGCGAACCACATGACTGAATAGAACATGTTTTCTATTTCAAGATAGTTTTATTATATAACGTTTTCTAGTTCAAGATAATTTATTTTTGTTAAAAAAAATTGGAAAAAACAGGTTTTTATTAGGGTAATTCTATTCATAGGTCCCAAATTTCTCTTTACAGCACCCACAATTAATTAAAATATAACATAATAATTTAGAACTATTTTATCCTCGTAGTCCTAATTATTTCAAATTTTAAAAAATAAAAAATAAAAACCGCAGCTAGCATTCCACCTTCTCCTTACTAATAAATCACATTTTTTTAAATTCAAAATTACAAATTGTTGCTCATGGATGAAAAACAACATCAAGAATGATGTTGTTGGCATATCGATAAACATGCTAATTTCCAACAAGACTAATCTTATAAAGCAGCAGTATAATGACATGAAAACTCATGCTCCAACATGCTTTCTGATATTCGACTTTCAACTCTCCAGATATGAGACTTCCAACTCATACATGAGAATAGTGCTAGCTTTTACTATAATTTTATGCTAATTTTCGAGTAACATAAACATTTGATGCATAAAAAGTTCCTTCAACGTACCAGGAGAATAAGAAATGATAATATGTTGATCACTCATCAATAATGAAATTTATCGCACAGAGTAAAAAGAGGGATTAATTAAGTGTTACTAATTGACTAACATAAACATAAACATCCAAACTTTATTTTCAAATTACATATAATAGAAACAGATCATTTGCGTCCATGAGACGATAAATACTCAGCCCCTGATGAGTTAGAAAACTGTGTTGAAATCAATACAAAGATTCATAATCTAAAACATCAAGAAATACAGATTTTTTTTAGAAACATGGAAAAGTACTCATTTCGAAAGAAAAAAAAAGGGAAAATAAAATTTTGTTTATAAATGTTCCCATGTAGAAGAAGACGTTTGGCATGTGGGGGGCTTTATTTTGACTTTAAGGATGTAATAGGATTGTGAGATTAAAATAATATTTTTCTTTAATTTAATTATGAGGGCTGTGAAAAAAAAAAGTGCAGCTATGTATAGAATTACCTTTTTATTAGTTCCAACAGAAGTCAATCACAACTGATATAATTGGTTCAGTGGAAGGATCATTAGTTAGTTTTTCAATCAGTTAAGATTGATTGGCCAACTATTTTAGTTGAGAATATTTCGGTGGTTAATCAATCCGACCCAAACCAAAATACTTAGGCCTAATCTCCATGTTATGTGGTTTCTAGATTTTTACTGGGCCTAATTCTGAGGTTTCACCATGTTAATTTGGGCCTGCAAAAAAGTCACAACAGGCCCGTCGACCTTATCCTTTTCTTTATTTTAAAGTAGTACATATATAATTGATTCCATACTCGAAAAAAATACATGTCAAATATATTGACAATAGTAACCGGTGTCTGATTTTTTTTTAATAAAGTACATTAATCAAATCTCACCCCACTATTAATATTTGTATAAAAGCTTAAACTCATAATTTACTAAATATAAATGATAGACTGCTCCGTCCGTTGACATTAGTCCCATTTTCCATTTCCGTCTGTCCCGCGGAATTAATATCATTTCCTAAAATGGAAAAAAATCTCCTCACACCAATAAAATATTAATTTTACTATACTCACAAATATTGATAATTGTGTCAAAAACAAATGAGACTAATGCCAATGACGGAGGGAGTAATTAAACGACTTGTATCCCGAACTGGGGATGTAAACAGTGTCTACACGTGCAAATATATAACATTTGCTGGTTTTTTTATTGTCTGCACCTCACAAATTTTATTCATAAATATTAAATAGAAAACCGGTGGACTCAATCAACTTGCTCGACATAGTAGTTGCCCACTAATGACTGAACTATCACCATTTTTGTAGCAAAAGATAAGAGCCAAATAATTGGCTCAATCAAATCATCAAATGCGTCTCTATCAAATATAATACTCCCTCCGTCCCATTGAAGTAGTCTCACTTTCCTTTTTTGTTTGTCCCATAGAATAGTCCTATTTTCCTAAAATGACAACATTTTTCACACTCACCAATAAAATATTAATTTCACTACACTCACAACCCTTAATTCCCGTGCCGAAAAGAAAAGGGACTACTTCACCGGGACGGAGGGAGTAATATATAATGCCCACTACATTATTGAAAAGTCAAAAAAAAATAAAAAATTGTGCAACCACCCCCTTTTGCAATTTGCAAAACTCAAAGGCCATCACTAAAAACATATTGGGTGTAAGCGTGATAAAATAGAGATCATTTGATTTCGATCGGTATGTAGTTGAGTTTAATATTTAGTTTTATTATTACATATCATGAAGATCTTGAATTTAATCAAGTAGCAATGAGTTTTAAAGTTTTAGATTTATAATTAATTTATTTTGTTCACTAAGGAATATATATTATTCAAACTCATTCTTTTTTTATATTAATAGCAATATTCATTGTTGAGGTTGGATTTAAACGGAGCCCATAAATCTGTATGAAGACGAAAAAATTACTTGAGAATTAAAAAAGAGATTTGAAAAAAAGAAGTAAAAAGAGTATATGATAGGAGAAAGGGGTCGTCTGTTTTCTTCGTCCGATGTAGCATCCCCTCTTTATAATTAATAGCCGTTTTAGCTGAAAGTTGAAACCCTAACAATTTTCCCTAAAATATATGGATAATGGAGGATAAATTTCTATTCAGTTGATCTTTGTGTTGACTGAGTCTTCTTTCACTGGGTTATTATTTGACCGGGCCTCCACTAAATGGACTATTGTATTACTTCAATTTCTGGACCTCAATTAATTAGGCTGCAACGATAAATCTTGATATGAGCTTTGACTTAATAATCCGATCTGAATTGGGCCGATAGGGCCTGACCTCAACATTAATCAAATATTTTTATGTTCTTTATTAATCAGAGTATAAAATCTATGTTTCATAAATTAATAATTTTATATTCGAACTAACTTACTTAACAAATCTATTTGCAGCAAAGTCTAATATTATTAGACCGAGTTTAATAAATTTTACTAAATGAACTTTAATCAAGTTGCTATTAGAACCGTGATTTCAATGATTATCACTAGTAACAAGTGTTTTTATATAAAAAGACTTTAAAAAAAAAGTCAATAAAAACACTTATAAGTGGCCGAATGCGGGGGTTGTTACAGGGTTAGGTTTCAATTTTTAATATTTCGGATTTCAAGAGTAAATTATGTAATAAATTCTGAAGATTAAAGATAAGATTAGGCGAATGATTTAGACTTGCCAAGATTTATTATACGTTTAAAAGTTGGATGATTACTTAAGCACCACGAAAGTGAATTCCGGTATACCCACCCAATCCAATTATTGATTTGAAATGAATGTTAGAGCTAAATGGATAAAACAACTTATAACCAGGGGCTTTTTAGTAATATGCGAACATGATCAAAAAAAGATTTTAAAATTTGTGTTATTTATTTATTTTTTAATAAAATACATTAATTTAAACATCATTCCGCTCAAATCCCCAGCATTAATTTTTCTGAAATTTGAAAAACTAATATGTAATTAATACTCCCTCCGTCCCATAACATTAGTCATGTTTTCCTTTTTCGTCTGTCCCAAACATTAGTCTTGCTTTCCTAAAATGGAAAATTAATACACACTCATTAATAAAATATTAATTTCCTCTATCTCACTCGCATTGGTATCTGTGCCGGAATGAAACAAGACTAATGATCCGGGACGGAGGTAGTAGTATTTATTAATTTTAGGATGATCTTGAAAATTATGATATATTGGTAAAGTGTGAGCAGATCTTGTGCTAAAATATTATTTGTGCTAAAATGCTAAACATACTTGATTTATTAGAATTTTATGCGTGTTTAGTTAATATATTATGCATCATTAAATTGCATTACCACGTAAAAAAAATAAATAATTATCAATCTAAAAAATTCAATCTTAATCATTCATCAAAATTAATGATTTTTCACTTTTTACCCTTTGATCTCTTCCCTTGTATAGTTTGCCTATTGAAAAACATCTTAAATTTGTAAAATAAAATTTTGGTCTTGTGACTTTTGGTATTCGAATCCGTGAATATATTTCAGGGTCGGAATTTACCTTTTTACCCACCACCAGTTCCTTAAATTTCATGTTTTATGAGTTGGAATCTGAGATTTGAAGACAAGTTATTCGAATCGATCAAAACTAAATTTTACTTCTGTTTGGCCATAAAGAGTTAATTTTCTTAATTATTTTAGTATAGGAAAACTACTAAAACCCTAAATCATTTCATCACTAATCAGTATACATCTATCTAATATCTATACATAAATATGAAATACAAGATATTTACAGTCGATCCGTCAAAAAAACTTCCGGCGAAAATCACGCCTGACTGCGCATTCTTGCGCCCCACGACATTCTCTCCCGCCTCGAAACACTCTCGCTCCTCCTCTTCAGCTCATCAACCTGCCACTGCCATCTCACTTTCCACTCTCCTCTTTCTTCCTTCCCCTGTTTCCACAAGAAAATTCAGACCAGATCCAAGATAAAACAGAACACGATCTCGAATCGAATCGAATCGAATAGAAGAAAATAAACTGTACCTCATGATGGCCGCCGGAACCGGCGCCCGAACTCCTGTCGTACGAAGCTCTTCTCTGCGGATTGGAGAGCGTATCGTACGCCTCCTTCACCATGATAAACCGCTTCGTGTTCTCGTCCACTCGCTCCGGCGGCGAAACGTCCGGATGGTACTTCCTCGCCATTTTCTTGTACGCTTTCTTAATATCGGAGACCGAACTCACGCTCTCCTCGATTCCCAGCAATTGGTACGGCGACTCCGCGGCTACTGCGTACGACGCCTGAACGCGGGCCCGGTTCCGGATCCGATTCGGCCCGGGTGGGTTACTGATGGAAACCCTCGATTTCGACACCTGTGAGGCGAAGGAGACTGATTCCGGGAAGCGGGATCCGGCCGATTGACTGGGCTTTGAAATTGTGCAAACGGGTGGCTTCGAATTCAGCCCTGATGGTGCGAATTTGCAGTTCATTTTTTGGAAGAGAGGATGTGTGTGTGACTGTGTGTTTTCACTTTGTGTGTGGATTGGTTTCATTTTTTTTGATGGTGGTATTTATTAGTTGAGGAATTAATGACGTACGAAGTGACGTAATATAATAGTATTTTTATTTAATTTAGTTGGGATTTTAGAAGTTTCTATTCTATTATTTGCGTTGTTTGTTTCAGATCTGTCACGTACACCGTAACACACAGTTCATCTTCTAGAAATCCAATTCTAGACGCGTTTGAATTTTCCTGCACCGAAAGAAAACTCCACAATTAAATCAAAAGTGGAATTAATGGATCTCATTAATGAGGTTAGTATTATTATTGGATTTTAATTAAGAGTATGCACAGTTAGATCAAACTAAATTATTTTTTGTTGATTTAGCTGATTTGAGACAAGTGATTTAAAAATTTTCAAATCGCATAATTTAGTTTTGGCTGATAATTTAAAGGATAAAATTGTCTGTTTTAATCGGACCGGCCACATATATAATTTTTTAAAATTATAATTGTTTTTTAATAAAACTAAAATAGTATTAATTAACATTTATTCAATAGAAAGTTAAAATTTCAATAGTATTGATATATATGTACAATATTTATATTATTTTAAATTGTACTCTTATAAATTAACATTTTTTTATGTTGCACCCTCACTTATTTCTCATTTATTTCCGATTTATAATGAATAAGAAATAAAATATGTTTATATTAGTTATATTTTTTGCATAATTCGTTACATTAATATTAAAAAACAATCAAAATAATATATGAATTTAGTTTTTCCTAATATTAATTGAATAAACTCTCAAATAAAACTGTGAAACTAATCGAACCAAACTATTTTAATATAATTTAAAATAATTATTTAATTTGTTAAAATTTTAAATCATAACTTGATCAATATTTCACCCTTCAACCCACTTAAATGGAACCATGCACATCCCTAACAATAATTCATATTAGGAATTAATGTTGATGAGGAACGGGATAGGCCTAAGGAAAAGGAGCAAATGAAGTGATTGCAATTTCTAGATGGTTTTTGTTTTTGTGGTACCCCACAGCCAAAGTAGCAAGCCAAATATTAAAATCTCGATTGAAAAGAGGAAATAAAATATATACTTCTAGAAGAATTTCAATTTGTTGAGGTGAGTGAGAATGAGAAATTGAGCCATCTTGTGTTTGTCCTTGCGCGGAAAGGTCAGTTTTCCTTTTCTCTCCTTCGACTACATGCGGCTGCGCTTTGAATAAACTATTAACTAATTTAATTTGTTCGCAATAATAAAAGAATAGATTTGGGAAAATTATAATTAATTTCTTTTGAGATATAAATAATCTATTTCTCAATACATGATAAATCTTTAAAATGTGAACTTAGAAAGTTAATTTAGCTTCTTACTAAGTTCATAAATTTCGATATATTGAATAATAAAATTTAAAACTTCAAGTAAGATACCACTTGATCATTTAATTACACTACAAGTTGAGATTAAGTAATTGTTCGTGATTAGGAGGGTGACACGTGGTTGATCAATGTTGGAATTTACTTTCTCAAGGTTAGGTGGCTGATGCAATAAAATCTCGACACCTACCGTTTTAATTCAAGAGAGTGAAAACTTGATAATCGAGCTTTTCGGTCTCAATTATTAAAAATTAAATTCTGTCTAATTCAATTAAACCTTGTGGCAACGCAAGTTAGAATGAAAAGAAACATATAAAAACATCATTATAGATGAATGCATTATTATTGAAGGCCAACAAAGAAATAATTGAGTGGGGGCTGCTGCACTGCACAATTTAAATTTATTGCAAATTGATAAGTCGACAGCAACGTTAAGCTGAATTCTGAAATTGATGTTTGGATAAATTATGACACGTCTTTTCTTTCACTCTCACAATATTAGATTTTCGACACGTACATATATTTTAAGATGTAGTATTTGGAAACAATTTGAGTCGTTCTACTTCATACCAATAATTGCAGGAATCTCGAAATTTATTGTGGGTGATTTTGTACAAAATAAAGATTTTAAAAAAAGAATAAATTAAATAAAGAGGACAAGTTACTTTTATTTTAGATAAAAATGCAAGCATAAAATTTATCAACTTTCAAGATCGAGGGGAGAAATTAAACATCAATTTAAATTCTTTGCCCATCATCCATCTCCAGTCAATTGTTTGAGATTTTGATCTAAAAATAATACTCTATGAGTTGCCCTCTCAAGAGACGGTATCACCATTTTTTCAATAAGTTAAATACATCATTTCATTTTTAAAAATTATATTATTTGCAACAAAGAAATACATTACATCATTAAATTAATCATAATATTTTTTTTTGTGTAAAAAATTATATTATTTGTAACAAAGAAATACATCATTTTAATAAATTAAATATATTATTAAATTCGTCTCACAATAAAAATGATGAGGCCGTCTCATCTGAGAATTTGACATACTCCATTTTTCTAATTTTATTAGTCTTATTTTTCTTTTTCTCTTTTTTATGTCTCTTCTATTAATCTTATTACCAACAATGAAAAAGTAATCCACACTTACATATAAATTATTACTTTTCTTTATCTCTATCTCTTTGGTTATTGTGCCGAAAAATTTTGGATAATTTAAGTGAGACCGAGGTAGTAATAATTTAAGGTGAGCGTTATTGTTTGTGCCGAGATCTGAGTTGGTGCAATGCAAAAATAAGATTCAACAAACTTGCACATCAAAAACTAGTCTTTGCTCACTAGTTTGTGTTTCTAAAACCTTGTTACTTAGCGAGTTTGAGGTTAGGTTAAGTTTCAAATATACTTCAACACTTAGAATGTAATGAATATCAAATTTTTGCAAGAAAATAACTAAAGCGGTAAAGTGCAAAATAATTCATAGAGGTTCAGAGCCAAACATCCTACGTCCTCTCTTCAAACTTGAATCTGGAAACCACAAAGCTTGGTTGCAAGATGGTCTCACGATATATAGCTAGCTGGTAGAGTCAATGTCTACCAGTCCACTAGCTCACTCGTCTGGGCCATCTGCTTCCTCTACTTTCAAAACTTGAAGTGTGGGTACACCACGCAGTCTCCTTTCTAGATCTTGGGAGCTTTAGAGTTCTTCTCAGAACTGTCAAGCTTGCGACCAGACGCCTGTGATAGTTAATGCTTGGACATAGGCAACAACTGTTGTGTTCTTACTTGGAAAGTAAGAACACCAAGAAAGTAACTCGAGTTGAGAAGTTGTGAGTCTCGTGTCCAAGAATGACACACAATAAGCTTAGAAAAGCTCGAGGTTAGAAAGTTTGAGTTTGCAACTTCAATCATTTAGTTGGATACGAAGTCTATTCAGAACGGTAACCTCTCTCTGTGGGTACTTCATCTATTTATAGACGAAGTGGGAGCATTTTCAAAGTTGTAGTCGTTTAAAGATAATTTGTATGTTGACTAGTCCAGCACCTCTCTTTTCTGCAAAGGAGATAGGGTACTTTTCCTGATGTTCTGCACCTACCTCATCCTTTTCTGACAAGGGATGGTGACTCTGCAGCTTTGTGTCAGAACAACTCTGCCAGTTCGAGGAATCTAAACTAGTTGATCATCAGGGTCTCCAAATATTAAGTAATCTCTATTTTTGAAGTTTGGCCTTTTAGAACGTTCATCTGATTTTGTTCTCTTGTCTCTATGTGCGGGTTGATGTTGTGAGATTATCGTGAGCTTGTAAACTGGTGACGTCCAAACTTGTGACATCAATCAGTTTCTCTGAATGTCGATTTCCAAACTGGTAGCCCGTTTATTCTCACTCCTTGCGCATCTTAAACAAGTGGATTAGATCAAGAACCCAGTTTTTCTTGATCAACTCCATTAGAACTTGATAGATATCATAACAGGACATTACAAGTTTGAATGAACTAGGCTAATATAAAGACTTTCTAAACTAGTGGTTTCTATACAATTTTTGATATATCAAAACAATTAAAAAGATTGGAATACTTTCTAGCTATTATTGACTTAGTGGTGATTATATTTATAAATTATACAATTATAACTTACATAGGTAATATTTGTAGTAGTGTGAGGACATATATAAGTAGACCTTCGGCTTATCACGTGGATTAGCTCATTGGTTAATAATAGGTACCTACATTAAAGCATAACAAGAATAAACAATATTTTTATCACACATACATTCCCACCTTATTTATTAACTTGAAAAATTGTTTTATTTTTTAATATAGAAGAAAAGGAAATAAATAGTTTGAGAATAAGAGAAATAATGGTTTGTTTGTCAAAATGAGATGAAAGATTTTACATTTTTCATCACTTAAAATAAGGATTTACAAAAAGTAAAAAGTGTTAGAATATTAAACTATTCATTTATGGGATCTATTTATACAAGAATGATGAGATATTTAAGTCCTATACGTTGTAGAATATATCTTTAAAAATGAGGAATATAAGGTAAATATTGTAACTTTTATATATCTCTGGAATATATCTTCATCTTCATCATCCAATTTATATGAGCTTCATCAATAGTCCGAATGGAGGATCTTCATTATTGGAATTAATTTTCAAACCCACAACAAAGTTGTTACTTCTTCTTTTCCCCGTGTTGGAAATTAGCTAATCTTTAGACTTCGATCGAAACTTATAGAAGATTGTATACCATTTGAATAATATTCTGCATAAAATTATTATTGAATATTTCATCGGAAAAAATAAACCAATCCCAATAAACTGCAATGATAAGCCTCTAAATTTATACTAAATCTTACTTGGGCATTAGTCATCTATTTATATATAGAAAATGTAATCTATATACTCCCTCTGTCCCGCCAGATTAGTCCATATTTCCATTTTCGTCTGTCCCACTAGATTAGTCCACTTTCCTAAAATGGAAAAGAATCTCCTCACATCAATAAAATATTATTTCCACTACACTCACAGACATTGGTTTCTGTGCCGAAAAGAAACTGGACTAATCTAATGGGACGGAGGGAGTATAATATTGGGTAGATAAGTTAGTGTGCCATACACTAAACAATCTGTTATATGATTAAGGATTCGATTCCGAGATTAATTAACTTTATCTAGACCATCTTCAATCAGAAAATTATTGGCATTTATACTTTATTTAGTAGTATTCTCCAACCTCACTCGATTATCTTACTCTTTTTACTTTGTATTCAATCTCAATATCATTCTAATTTTAATAATATTAAACAATTAACCAGTTAAATTAATGGTGGAGACACGAATTATGTAATGATATATTGAATGTATAATTGGTTTTAGAAAAGCTATAGAGAATAGTCAGAGATTTTAATAGTATTATTACACGCGAAAATGAAATTCAAATTACAATTGGTATAATTGCATTTACATTATTGGTTAATAACATGACTAATTTAATTAAACCAAAACGTGAAAACAGAATATTTACACAGAAATATTCATTGATGAGAAATTAGCCAATGACACTGTGACATCTGTACTAGACGATGCAAATGTTTTGCAAACATTGTTTGGTGAGCAACTTTGCAAATTTTTTTTTTGAATTTAAATTGAAAATAGGAAAATAAAAAGAAATGTTTGATGATTGGAGTTGTGTGTTTTTCTTCCGCAAATTAGTGATAAGAGTCAAGTGGGACATGATGGAAGTCATCAATTAGTCCATTCAATACATCATTATTTCATACAATAATCATAATATATACTTGAAATTACGACAGATAAAATTGCATCACTTGGAATTTTATGTCTGCACAGATTTTAATATATTGTCGAATGTACTAGATAAATCATATTTTTTTATAGTTTTAAATTAAATCATGAAAAGAGAGAATCGTAATAAGAATCTCAAATGACAATTCAGACCAATATAACTTAGGGAGCGTTTGGTTTAACTATCGGGAATCACTATGGGTATGAGTTTGATAGTAGAAGGAATGGGTATGGGTTTGATTTTTGGGAATCATTCTAAATTCTGATGTTTGGTTTACTAGATAGGTTTTGGAATCATTTTCAATTCTGATAATTTATTTTTTAAGTTTATAGGTTTATAAAATAATTAAATTGTTATACAAATAATAATTAACTTAATAATAAAAATAACAAAATAAAATCATATTAAAATAAATAAATAATCTATTTATCTTCTTATTTATTTTATAAAATATAAAATTAAGATACAAAATAAATGATTGATTTTATATTATTATTATTATTATTATATATTAAATGAATAATATACAATTATAATAGCATATAATATTATAAATAATACTGTATAATTATAAAAATATTATAAAAAAATAAAAAGATAATAAATAAGAAAATAATTATAAATAAAATGAATTAGAAAAAATAAGAAATAAATAATTAATGTAATAATAAAAAATTAAGAAAATATAATCATATTAAAATAAATAAATAATATATTTATATTCTTATTTATTTTATAAAATATAATATTATTATATCAATATATTAAAAAGAATAATATATAATTATAATAACATATAATTTTATAAAATAATATAATTATCAAAATATTTTAGAGTAATATTATAAAAATAAATAAATAATAAAATAATTATAAAATAATATGAAATAAATAATTTTGGTAATGATATATGGGAATGAAAATGAAACCCACAATTTTGGAGGATTTTGGTGATTCCCAAGTATTTGGGTATCATTCCCATTTTTTCATTCCCATACCCTTTAACCAAACAATGGGTTTCAGAATCATTTCATTCCCTCATTTCGAAACCCACCAACCAAACGCCCCCTTAATTTTAACAAAATGGGATCTGCATCATCTCACTACTTAAAAAAATATATTAAAAAAGTGGAAACTTTGAGAAGC
Organism: Plectranthus barbatus; assembly: GCA_026898455.1. Taxonomy (NCBI): domain Eukaryota; kingdom Viridiplantae; phylum Streptophyta; class Magnoliopsida; order Lamiales; family Lamiaceae; genus Plectranthus; species Plectranthus barbatus. The sequence continues at coordinate 108,023 of JAPKLW010001832.1, read as the reverse complement.
ACTTCAAATTGTATTATACTCTCTCTCTTCTAGCACATTAGTATCATTTGGTTTCGGCAGTAACCAATATTTGTAAGTGTAGTAGTATTAATATTTTATTGATGTCTAGAGATTTTTTTTTCCATTTTAGAAAATGAAACTAATCTAGCGAGACAGACAGAAATTGAAAATAGGTCTAATTTGGTGGGACAGAGGGAGTATTAATTTTATTATTATTGACAATTTTTTATAAAACATAATAATTTGACGTGAATCCACCCATAATAATGAATAATAATTGAATCTTCATGAGTTCGTGTCAAAACAATAAGAACACGAAAATTTTGTTTTGTATTTGTGCCCGATTTTATTATTCAATATAATATCATGTTTGTATTGTCCATTAATAAAAAATTATTTACTATTATTAATCCCTTATTATTCATTAACCTAACCAAGATATTTTTTGTCTTGTGTTATAGGATCAGATTCATAGCATTCATAATAAATTAATATCGTGTTATTAAATCAAATTTCTAACAAATTGCATCGTGTTTGTATGAATCAATTCTTAATAAGTTGTGTTTACATCAAACTTATATGAATCGTGTCACTTTCGCATGAAAGTAATTACAATCTGACAAAGACGAATTATCAGCCCTAATTTTAATAGGGAGAATGAAATTTTATATGCTGTCATCACAACTATCTTGGTGTCCTTTATGGGCAATTAAGTCCGAATCTGAGCGAAGATTTTAGGGAGAAAGAAAAGGTCTAAGCAGCCCCATCAGCTTTTTCTAAACTAATCAAACACGACAAATATTTACACTCTATTTTATACATTCATATGTGAAATCCAGCTATACAATTTAATTAATATCATATATATTTTTCAATTTCACGTCAATAATAATAAAAATATTAAAAACTACGCCGCAGCTGAATTGCGCATTCGAGCGCCCCACGACGTTCTCCCCCTACAATCGCGTTGCTCCAGTTCGTCCAATTGAGACTGCCACCTTTCTTGCCACTCCTCATTTTCCTTCATTTCCTGTTTTTACAAAAAGCATCGATTAAATAAAAAAGTTTACTACACCGGGAAAAAAAAGAAATCGAGTGCAGGGGAAGGCGGGTAGAGTGTACAGTACCTGATGATATTTTCTGGGAGAAATCGAAGAAACGGCCAAGTCTCTGTCGTAGCGAGCTCTGGTTTGCGGATTAGACAGCGTTTCGTACGCCTCATGCACCATAATAAACCTCTGCGTGTACTCCTCCACTCTCTCCGGTGGCGAAACGTCGGGATGGTACTTTCTCGCCATCTCTTTGTACGCCTTCTTTATGTCGGAGAAACTGCTCTCTCCCCCTGCAATTCCCAGCAGTTCGTACAGTGTCTCCTTGCTTTCCGCAGGAACGTAGAAGGCCTCGACTCGGGCCGCGGCACGGGCCCTCAGTGGCCCCGCTTGCTTCCGGTTCGAGAATCTTGATGAATTGAAGGAAGTGTTGGAGGAGAATTTTTGGGGGAATTGGGAATTGGGATTCGAGTGAAGATGGAGCGTTGGATCGACGGTTGAGATGATTTTGGAACTCATTTTCTTGTGATTTTGATTTTGGTTGTGATTGTATTTTGCCGAATGATTTATAAGGCGAGGCGAGAGAAGGATGAGCGGGTTAGGGCCGGGCCCACATGATTGTTGTGGTTCCTGTTTATTTCTATCCCCTGTTTATAGTTTCATTTATGTAGAGCTGAAAGTTTCTTTTTCTCATTACACACGTCATTTGCAAATACTGCCTCTCTTAAATACTCCATATTGGTATAAATATTTAAAATAATACAAGATTCAGATTTTAAATTAAATTATTAGTAATTTCTGTGAGTTTAACACCAATTATGCAATCCAAACTTTATAATATCCAAATGAATAGATTAATGTATTACATTGAGATTGGTTTATGGTTGAAATTGATATGATTGTGATGCCACTTACGTTGTTTGGATAAGTTTTTATTTTGAAGAGCTAGGTAAATTGGATAAGTATTTATTTATTAATGCGTGGATTAGCGTACGAACTGCTTTAGGTTTGGGTAGGTGGGAACACAATGAGCTGTTGCTTATATTTATCTTTTTGCATACCTCCTTCCTTCTTTTTCCACGACCACGCCAGATGATCTCATCTAAAATTGAATTCCAAATGGATGCTATACTCGATTCGATTCAATTCAATTACACCTTTTAGTTCATTCAAATATTTCTTCTCTTCAAGAAATTGAATCGATCACACACTCTCGTTGTTTTTCATTGAATTGCTCAAAAAACTTGTTCAATGCCTAAAATTCGAAGCATGATATAGTAATTTGTTTGTCAATATGCATTATGAATTTATGATGTACAAATAAATACATAATATTAATAAAACTCAAACTTATAAGTTATTGTAAGAAAATTAACTAATAGCTAGGTCAACCACCAAACCATATTTGGGATAGACGCGTTCATTGTTTTTCTGTGTGGTTTCAACTATAAATTAGCTTTTTTGTGTCGGTGATTTCGATATTGGATTAAATACTTATTAATGATAATTACCCAATTTATCGGATTTATAATTAACTCCACCGATTGAGTCAATCCGACTAAAAATCAAATTAACAAACTTTTATTTACGCGTTTTTAATACATAAAATTTGCCTTTTGGAAAAATAAACAATGGGTACGCACCACTGGATTATGTCCAATTCTGTTTTGCTGCACTTTTGCGGTTTATCTGGAAATCTTGCAACTTATTCGAATTTAAAAGGTAAAAAGACCCATTGGCATTACCACGATTGCTTCTTCATTGCAAAGTTATTATTTGAGGAATACCAGCACGCAAAAGTGCAACTAATTTTACATCTGACCAGTCCCCACAACCATTCAGCATATGATAAGGTTTTTAATGACTCGGAAAATGTGATCTTATAATTGATTGAATATTTATAAAGTGCAAATATGATTTTAACTAGAGAAGAAAAAGATATTCAACGTAAAAGACATGCAAATCTAAAAATATATATGAGAAATCCTAATTATATTTTATCATCCCCTCAAGACCAAGACGTCTACCCAGTGGCAGCCCTGATACCGTGCGAGAGGTGCGCCGCACCGGGCCCTCCGAAGTAAGGAGGCACCATTTTAACAAAAATTATATAGCATTAGTAATATTATACTATTAATTTATCTTGTTAGGGGCACCATTTAAAATATATATATATATATATATATATAAGATAAAATAACTTAATTAAAAGAATTATCAAAAAATTATATTTATCATAATAAAGGTGTTTAGCTCAAAATATATGAAATAAAGTATTAAGATTTATTAAGATATCAATAAAGATATTAAAATTTATATTATTCCTAATGTAACACGACAATCAAAACTTTGGCATCTGTTCTAAAATACAAAGCGAATGCTTTCTCTTCATTTTTCCATTACTTCTCTAGTTTTCTTTTTCTTTTTCTTTTTTGATTTTTCAGTATCCTACAAATGAATTTTAGCAATAGAAAGTTGATAATTAGTTAGTCCTTCATTTTTTCTTAATTAAATATTTTAGTTGATGTGAATTATTTTGTGATCAAAATGTCGTGCAATTTTATTTAATCCTATAAGATTTTCTTGATGCATTGATGTTATTTCCTAGGTTTTTGCTTTAAATTTATTTGTTTAATTTTTTTTAATATTTGGAGAGTGGTTTTAGATTTAAATTTATTTGATTTTATTATTTTGTATTAATTAAATTAATATTATGTTAATCGTTCTTTGAGCTAGTAAATATTTATTTGTTTTGAAACAAATAAAATTGATGATGAAACATCTCAAAAAGTTTATTTTAAAAAACGCGAGGATAATTATTTTTAAATGATAATCATGCCTTTAGTTTATATGATATTATTTAATTTTTTTTATTTTATTTGATGTTTATTTAAAAATGAAGTGATAAATAGTTGTGAAGGACTCGAATTTTTGAATAATTTTGTAATTTAAAATGGAATAGATGATTTTAAATATATTTTATATTATATTTTATTACTAATTTTATAACTAATTAAATAGGGGCACCAAATATTTTTCGAACCGGGCCTCAAAATTTACAGGGTCGGCCCTGCGTCTACCCCCTCAAGGAAAGGATCGAACTCGAAGCTTTGCCATGAAATAATTTAAACAACGGTATGAGGTAGGCTTTTAGTAAGTATATCGGCGAGTTGAAGATGTGATAGCACAAATTCAGTAATAATCTTCCTAGCATGAACGAGCTCTCGAACAAAATGAAAGTCAATGAGATATGCTTCGCACGTTTATGAGCGACTGGCTTCTGCGTGAGAAAAATGACGTTGTTGTTGTCACAAAAAATCCTTGGTGGCCGAGAAAGAGAAGAATGAAGCTCAAGTAAGAGCGAGTGCAACAAATAACTTTTGCAATCGTATTTGCTAGGGCACAATATTCCGATTCACAACTCGAACGAGCGACAGTAGGCTGCTTCTTGGCACTCCATGAGACTAAGTTTCCAGCAAGGAAAATAGAATAACCGTAGGTATATCGTCGTGTTTCAAAACAACAAGCACAATCTGCATCGGAGTAAGCAACTAAGTCAAATGATCAACTTTGAGAGAATGAGAGATCGTGTGTGATTGTGCCTTCGACATATCGAAGGATTTATATCATAGTTTGGAAATGATCATGAGTTAGAGCCTGCAAAAATTTACTGACATGATTAACACGTAGGAATGATCCAGACGAGTAATGATGAGGTACTCAAGGGCGTCGACAAGGGATGATACTGAGTGATGTCGTGGAAGGCAGATCCGTTAGATGTGAGCACAAGTCCAGCCGCCAGAAGAGTAAACACTGACTTGGAATCAAACATATCCCATCTCGTAAGAATATCACGAGAATACTTAAATTGATAAAAGAAAAGACCATTTTTAGTGTACTGAACTTCCAAACCCAGAAAATAACTTAAACGGCCAAAATAAGTAATGGCGAACTCGGAGTTTGAGCGAAAAATAAAATGAGATATAGCTGAAGATGAACTACCAGTGAGAATAATGTTGTCAACATAAACAAGAAGGTAAAGAAGCACATATTTCTCCGCGTAAATAAATAATGACGTATCAGCTCAACTGCATGAGAATCCCAGTGATAACAAGAATGAACTGAGACGTTGAAACCAAGCCCCAGGCGCCTAGTCGAGTCCGTAAAGAACTTTATTTAAAGAGCAAAGATGGTTCAAAAATTCTGGATCGACATAACAAGGAGGTTGCTCCATTAAGACTGGCTCATAGAGAAGACCATGCAGGAAGGCATTTTTAACATCTAGTTGATGTAGAGGCCAACCATGATAAACTGCGAGGGAGAGCACTTTGCGAGCAGTAGCTGCCTTGACCATATGACTAAACATATAAGAGAAGTCTCTTCCTGTGATTTGCGTGAAGCCCTGTGCAACCAACCGAGCTTTGTGGCGATCAATATTATCATTGGATAGGTATTTGTGCGAAAAAACACTTGGAACCAACAGCTTTTTTCTCCATGAGGATGTGGTACGAGTTCCCAAGTTTTAATTTTGTGGTGAGCAGACATTTCCTCGTCCATGGCAGCACGCCAATGAGAATGTCGAGCAATTGATTTATACCCTTTAGGCTCTGAATTGGAGAAAAGAACATGATGAAAAGGCGAGGCAACATAGTGAGCAACATGGAGAGGCTTCAATATTCCGGCCTTGGCCCTCATAATCATAGGATGAGTTTGCGTCCCAATTTATTAGTCACGTTTTCCTTTTTCGTCTGTCCCGGCTATTAGTCACCTTTTCGAAAATAGAAAATAATTAGGATTAAATTATTACCTAAATAACAATTAATCTAAAAATAAAATAATCCTAATTTTATACCTAACCCCCCCACCCACCCCCCAAATCCTACTCCAAACACAATCAGCACAACCCTTCTCTCTCACTTCTCTCCTCTCTCACTTTTCTCCATCTGTGAACCTGTAATTCCACCGCCGCCCCTCCTCACCGCGATGACGACACCCATATCTTCGTCGCTAGATACTTCTCAACCTGACTCGCCTTTGATGTCGCCATTTATGTCGACTTCTCTGTCGGTCTCTTGTGAAGATGGCGATCTTGAGTGGCCCCAAGGTATTTGGTCTACTGACGAGGATTTGGACCTCAGCTCCCTTCTCTCAAAACATGGTGGCAACTCTGATTCTACCATGTGCCTCATCCCCAATACATTCAGCGACGAGGTCGTTCCCGCAACAGATTCGAAAGCATTTTTTGTCGATAACATAGATCTGGGCATGCATGATGAAAGCCCTATGGGGCAGAACTCTCTGAGCGGTCCATCTACTATGGAGGAGGCGCATCTCGCAAGAGAGGAAATGACGAGGGCTCTTGTTCGACAATTTTGGGAAATTTATTTCCCAAATATTCGGTCATTTCTAATCCCTAAATTTATGGATTTAATGTTTTATGAATTCATCTTAAACTTGTAGTTGTGCTTGTATATGTTAATTTTATTGGGTGTGATTGACACTGTTTTGTAAGTGTTCAATGTGATTAACAATCAGATTGAGAATTGAGTAGAAGGTGCTATATTTTAAAAAATCATTTGACTTATGTTCGAAACTTGGTTGCGTTGTTGTGACTACTTTGCTTATTGGTTGTTTTAATTTGTGGTTGTTAATCATGAATTTGTTTAGTTGCAGTAACATGGTTTTACTTAAGAATGTATAAATACAATAGCATGTTTTTTCTACAAATTTTCAGCCTATAGAATTTTAGAACAACTGTTGATAACAATAAATGATGTTACATTAAAGGCTTTACAAAAACCACTTTTTGCCTATGTTTTACAAAAATCACTTGATTCAACATATGCTACAAAAAAAAGTAGATAATAACATCACAAACCATAATCTTTACTTTGCACCCCCATTTAAGCTAGCAAAATGCCCAAATCGGACACGAGCCCCTCAATTCCATCTGTATGTCCTACTTGAATTAAGAAGTCTATGCTTTCTTTAACTAACTCCATGGGCAATTGTAAATTGGTGGGCAATTCATTATCCAATAACAATGCATTCTTCTTCATATGTGGAACCTTGTAGTTGTTGTATCCCTTTACCTTCATTATCTCTTGCAAACAACATTGTAGGGATAGAAACACCTTGTTTAATGTCATAACTTCAAGACTATTGAAACTACTTAACACTGCATTAACAAGATCACTTGCATTCTTGCATGAATGTTGTTGTTGCAAGATTTGAATAGCCCTAAAAAAGCCCAAGTCATTGACATTCATATCCGGAGAGTTTGCAGGTTGTTGCACAAATGCTATTTTAAATCCATCTGAATTTGCAATAGCATGAAACTCTGGGTCTAAGTTGTTGATGTGAGGTTTTGCATTGTCTTGCTGAATATAAATGGTTTTACTTAGACATGAAGGCCACTTAGCCTTTATTGCTGGTACTATCTGTAAGTTCACATTTAATTTGTTAGCTGCATATAAATAAGTTGAATAACATGATTATTATAGTGACAATCAGAATTAGAATAAGTATGATAAGCATATTCAGAGTGATCTATGAGAATTAGTTCATTTTTACATGTAGCACAACTAATAAAATCTATACTTGTTACCTGTTTGATTAAGCAGTCTTTTATCACTTGCTTTGTGATAGATTCAATTGGCTTTGTCTCCATAGTACCTGCAGCTCTCTTCTTGCTGTTTTGTTTAGCCCGAACTTCTTCGGTAAATGACCACATTTTTATTTTACCATAAAAAATAACACTTCCATTCTCTGAAAATATGGGTCGGGACACAGCACACATGAACATCACCTTAGGGATAATTTTTTTGCTTTTGCATGTTCTATGTGGTTCTTCTTCCATATGAGTCATGTAGTATTTGTGGGTGTTTCTAGTTAGATAAAACCACTTCTCATCTATGTGAATGACATTTTCCATGCCCTTGAATTTGTATATGTTCAAAGCATGATCATATTCGATGGCTTTCAAACTGAAGAATAATCTTAACAACTTATTTGGAGCTGTCAAATCTGGTTTGATTGCATTTGTGTGTGCTTTAATCAGATTTGTTTTAGCCCATTTACCCACAATAGTTTTGGGAACATTTATGCTTTCTGCAAGTGCCCTAATTGTAGCTCTTTTTTGATAATGAACTTGTGCAATTTCATCCGATTTGCCCTCATGTTTTGGCTTTATAAATCTACTAGCTCTCTTGCCTACAAAATGTATAACCTCACTTCTGGATCTTTGCTCTTTTGCAGCTTTCCAAATCCTTAAGATTGTTCTTGTGCAGTTATTGAATGTGGCAGCAGCTTCAATGATCTTCCCCCTTGCAGGCTTGCTATTTTTGCAACTCTCCAGCAAAAATTGCACAATCTCTTGTTTTTTGGAATCAGAAACATCCTGTTTCTTCCCCATTTTTTGCTATGTTATTTTGTAGATTTTGTGATTAAGTTTGAATGTTGTTTACCTATTTATAGTTTTGATGTAGTGGGGATTTTTCAGTTTCAATTTTGAAATTTCCTGCCAATTTCCAGGCAGTGAAATTTTGGGCTCATGTGCAGTGAAAATTTCCCCTCAATTTCAATTATATTATTATTTGTTCTACTAGTGCTCAAAATTATTTAAATGCTAATGCAACATTATGTTTCCTGATTTCCTTTTTATTGGTTATTGTACCCTTCTCAAACATGACTAATGAGAAGGGACAGAGGGAGTAACATAAAGTTGCTGCCATGTTGCAGGTGATGGCAAAATAGGCTCTGAAGGACAAAGAGAGCAAGGAGGAGCTGACACAGTTTGCAAAAGTGGATGCGGGACAACAACCACAGTAGGAGAAGAGGAAGCCGTCGATTCTTGAAAGAGGCATAACTTAAGTTCTGAAACTTGAGAGGATGAAGTTGCACCAGTAAAAAGAAAGCGAGTTTCATCAAATCGAGCATGTCCCGTAAGATTGACACAAGAAGTCATCGGGTCAAGGCATCGAAATTCTCTGTAAGAGGAAGAATATCCATAAATATGCAAGGTGAGCTTCGAGGTGCAAGTTTGTGATCCGCATAATTACAAAGATAAGGGAAGACCTGACATCCAAAATAATAGAAATCACACCATAGTTTGGAGGAGCATCAAATAGTGCCTAAAATGGTGATGAATCGCCCAGAACAGATGAGGGAAGACGGATAATTGTATAAACGGCGGTGCTAAATGCCTCTACCCACAAAGAGGGCGACAATCATGCATGAAAGAGCATGGCTAGGCGTGTCTCCGTAATATGGAAGTGTTTTCTCTCTGCTCGGTCATTTTAAGAATGAGTGTACGTGCTAGAAATTTGATGGTGAATACCTTTGCTACGAAAGAAATCCTTAACATTAGAATTAAGAAATTCGGTACCATCATCACTTAGAAAAACCTTTAAATAATAGTGTTGGATTGGTTCTCCACAAAGTCACGCAATATCATGAAAAAAATCCATTTTGTGAATAAAGGGATAAAACCACATGAAGCGAGTAAAGTTATTAATAAATATGACATAATATTTAAAACTGAAAGATGAAGTAACCGGAGCTGGCCCCCCAAAATCACAATATATTAATTCTAAGATGTTTGATGACTGTTTATCACGAAAGAAATAAGACAGTTTACTTTTCTTAGCTATCTAACATGAAGTGCATACTGACGAAGTAGGTCAACAGGAAGTAACATTTAAATGACCTAACTTGTGCAGTAAAGAAATAGACTCATTTGACACATGACCTTGTCTAAAATGCCACAAATGAAAAGATGCACGTAACGAACTATTCTTTAAACCGGCAAAAAAAAAATAGAATGTGCACGATCCAAGACATAAAATCCTTTTTCACTTCTCCTTTTTGCCAGGATTGTCTTGGTGTTGCTGTGATGAATGAGAAAATTATCATTAGAAAATATAACATCCACCGGATAATCAAAAGTAAGCTTGCTTACAGAGACTAGATTTTTAGTGATATGAGGCACAACTAAAACATCTAAAACATGAATAGAGTCTAAAATAGTCGCATTACCAATACGCGAAACCGAAAGTTAAGTTCAGTTACTCACAACAATATGATTTGTACCAGAAAAGGGTTGAGACATGTCGAGAGTATCAGATAAAGGAGTCATCTGCACAAAAGCCTCGGTGTCAAGATATCAATTGGATGAGTCTTCGACAGAGAGTCCGCAATTGGTAGAGAAAGCTTCAGCCAAATGTGACAAAGTCGATGAGGATTGTGGCGAGTAGCTGTCTGAACAAGCAGAAGCATAATGACCATCCATTCGACAAATCTAGAAACAAGGTGGACACGATAGGATGACTTTGCATAGTGACCATCCATTCGACAAATCTGGAAACAAGGTGGACAATGATAGGATGACTTTCCACGAACACGAGGAGGATAGTTTCGGGAGTTGCCACCACCTAATGTTGTAAAACTCGGTAACGGTGGCTGGGCGCTCAGGCGAGGCCTAGGCGGTTTATAGATAATTAACCTATTTTATGATATATTTTAAGTAGTACTGAAACATCTAAATAATTATATAAATACTTAACTACTTCAATACATATTGTCTAACAAAATATTAAAATAAAGTTAAATTAAATATTCTAACAATCCACAACTTAAATCCTCCAAATTCAACAAGTAAACCGTAAAATTTAGAAACAAGTTTTCAAATATTTTAAAGTTCAAATCCTACAAAGCAAATTACAAACTGAAATAATCCAAAAGTAAACATTTTCAATCCACATAACATTCAACAACATCATTTTGAGAAACCCCGCTTCTATCTAATTCATATTCTTCTATTCTATTGCCTCTTTCATCTTCAGATTCAAATTCATCATATAATTCTCTTATACTTTCGTACTTCCATGGTCAAAACTCATCATCTCCCTCATAATCAATGTGTTCATCATCATCAATTCCATCAACAATCCATTCTTGTAATTTAATTGCCACATTAGAAGATAACACATCATTATCACAATTTCTCCCTCTTTTTTGTTTGTTCAACAATCTAGCATTAAATTGAACAAATAAATTAATGACTAGAGATGCATTGAGTCTATTTCTTTTTTGGTATGATCCTATAAAACAAATATAAAGTTAATCATACTAAATAGAATTAATAATATAATATTAATTTTGAATTTAGTTCACTAACCCCTTCAAATGTACTCCAATTTCTTTTACAACCGGGTGAACTAGAAGTGAGTGAGAGGATCCTCACAGCCAATTTTTGTAAATTGGAAGTTACAACACCAAAAATTACCACCATTGCACTATATAAACAAAATCGAATAATTAATAATTTTTTTAAAATCATAGAAACAACAAAATTAATTATATATTTACCTGGATCAAACTTGACATTATTTGAAAAGCATGTTTTTTATGGCATTTGATTTTCCAAAAGTTGCATTTTTGTCTTTGTATATAGAAAGCTCATCCAGCATGATCTTATTTTGCATATCATCATCATCGGGGAATAAGATGACCATGCAACCCATCATTCCAAGCAAAACATATTTGTCTGAAAGATGGAGATGATTCTTGTAATGGTAGTATGGATTCAACCCATAAGCTAACAAGTGTAATGGACTATCAAATTTGTTTTTCATTTTCTCATCAATTACTTCAATGATAGACTCATAGGTTTTTGGAACATTATTTAAAGCAACCTTGATATCTTCTTTTGTTTGAAGAAGCTCTCCATACACAAAGCCCATTGATGGCTTTTTATCAGAATCAGCAATCCGAAGCACCTTAATCAAAAGTGTGAACACCTGCAAACAAAGCGCCACACCATTCCAAAATGCATTGCTCATTATAGTTGAATAAGCAATTTCTCCTTTAGCACTCTTGGAAAAGCTGCATTTGTCCCATTCTGAACTTCCAAACATCATCTTCAAATCTGATTTTTTTTTTCATTCAAATTTTGATAAGTAAAAAAGGATGAAGCAAATCGTGTCACTCCGGGCCTCACAATATTCCTTGTGTTTGTATGCGCTCTCATCATCGCCAAGACTTTGTGATGTGCATAGATAAAAATTGTCAACTCTTTTGCTTGATCAATTTATTTCTTGAACCTTGGATGTTTTGCTATTTCTTCAAGCATGAGGTTTATGGTATGTGCAGCATATGAAGTCCAAAAGATTTTTGGTCTCTTCTTTTTTAACAACTGATTGTCATCCATAATATTTGATGCATTATCTGTGACAATATCCTCAATGCATTTATCTACAAACTCAAAGTTGACTTCACTTGTGTGTTAATCTGAATACTATTTAGAGAAAAGAAAAACAGTAACCAAACGTGAATTAGCACACAAATTCATTATTATTCTCCTTTTTCTATCACTCTAAGCGTTTGTCATGATTGAACATCCATGTGTTTTCCACTCTTCTTCATGTTTCATCAACATTTATGTGGTTCAAGCAACCTCTTTCTTCAATAAAGGTATCGTCAACTCATATCGTGTAAGGGGTAGAAATCCCGGTCCAAATTGACCAATTGCTTCTACCATTAATTTGAAGCTATCTAGCTCCACATAATTAAATGAAATTCTTCCTTCATAAAACCATCTACCCACATAGTCTTTGATAGCCTCCATTCTTTGCTTGAATAGCACATCATTGATGTTTTTCTCCCGCAATCTGCTTCCTCCAGAACCTATAGAACTCTCGAGATTTATAGCACTAATAAACTTATCAATAGGACCGAGAGTACGCTGTGGTTTTGTGGTACTGAGAGACTCCTGTAGCTGAGCTTCACAAATATCCTCTTCAGTTGAGCTTTTGTTAATATTAACAATTGATATCAATTGTTCGCATTCATCCTTCTTCTTTTTCCTTTTGAGTTTGGTTTCCTTAAGGGCATTCCTACAAATGACTTGATCTTCTTTTGAAGCTTTTCAGCAAGGAGCAACATTCCCTCACACATGTGCAATGTGTTCTTTAAGTCTATGAATTCCTCCACTCACAATTTTCCCACATTTTGAACATTAAACTTTATCCATGTTCTTGTCATCGACCAATACACCGTAGTCTCATCCAACATCTTTTGAATCCGTTTAAGGACTGATAGAACATTAGAAGGTTGAGTAGTACTATGTGAGTTTTCACTTGAGGTTGCCATTTTAAACAAATCTGTCCATAATAAAAAAAATACATCAATTAATTTAATATGTTTATTATGTACAATTCACATATAAGTGATTAACAAGAAAGAAAAACGATGGCTGATCAACAATCACAATTCTCAAATGACGAATAACAACCAATAATACTGCCAGCTCGAGTGTGAGGTGTCGGCGGTGGCGTGGGTAGCCAACGGTGGACCGGTGGTGAGGGTGGGCGTGGTGTGTTGGTGAGCGGTGCTTCGCAAAATCGCATGATAGGAGAGTTTGATAATTTAGGATGTAACGCCCCCAATTGACCTTCCCAATTTGGGGTCACGTTACATTGACGTTTCAGGTTTTTACAATCAAAATTCAATAATAATAAGCGGAAGACTTAAACATAAGAAAATATATAAGCATTCTTAAATAGTACTTCGAGTCAAGTTAGTTAAAATATATTCCAAAGTTTAGATACTTCAAAAGGGAAGGGAAATATTCAGAGAGTGTAGCAGCTTGTGTGTAGCGTGATGGTGACATGTATATGAAGATTCATGTCACAGGATCTATTATTTCTTCAAATATAACCACTTTATTTCGCCTGCTTACACCCTGCTACTCCCATGCTGCTTAACCTGCACGTTTTAGAAATAACGCGAGGGCTGAGTACTTTCGTACCCAGTGAGAAACATGCCGAAAACATACTTTAGGTAAGAAACATGCTATGCAACTCACACAGATAGACATGGGGTTTTGTTGAAAAGAACCATGCTATCTAAAACATTTTATTTTGTTGTGCTTTAGAGTATGTTATTATATCTGTTTTGTTTTGTAACTGGAAGTTGGCCGACTTTCTAGTTACGACGATTCATAAGGGATGATTTAACATTCAACCTACAATCATCTAAGTGCACTAATCTCGGTTTGTTCTTCGAGATCCGATCGTATTATATTTCTTCATTCATTTCTCTACTGGGTTTAAGGTCACTACCATTTCACCCATCATAATCTTTCTCTCGGGTTTAAGGTCACTACCATTTCACCCGTTAACATCCTTCTAGGGTTTAAGGTCACTACCATTTCACCCCTTTTTATTGCTAATAAGAGTAGCGCATGTACGGAGGGTACATGGTTCTTGTCTTATTAGTATTATCTCTCTGTTAATAATAATTAGCAGAGGGCAGATATAATAGCACAAAACATGCATAGCAGTCTCAGTTTAAAACAAGCATTTTATAACACGTTTTGAAAAGTAAGACACGCATTTAAAGTTTTTACTGAAATAGTTCCCCACCTCGTTCTCGGCTTTTGGCTAGATGTCTTTAACTAGAATGAGCTCGAATCAATCCTTGCTTTCAATCTCCTACAATCAAATAGGGTTCTCGAGTCAATACGATATATCTAGGACAATACGTCTTAATCGTATACAAACAGGACTCGAAAGGAATTAGGATTAGATAAGAAATGCAAAAGGTATCTTTTCCCAGCCTCTGTATCGACCGACGTGAATCTGTGTCGGTCGACACAGCACTAGGTCGACACAGCCTTGTCGACTTGCTATGTGTCGGTCGACACAACTTTGTGTCGGTCGACACGGCCTTGTGTCGGTCGATACTACACTTGTATCGGTCGACACACCCCAGTCGATACACCTGTCGACTTGACCGTATGTCGATCGACACAACTTATGTCGATCGACACACCAGGTCAATTTCCTTCCTTTAGCCAAACCCTGTGTCGGTCGACACAGGTCGTCTTCCTCGCGAGTTCGCCGGAGCTGCACCTGCAACTCGTCGTTTCTTGCGATTTTGCCGGCCGATGACACATGCAAATACATATTCCGACTCCCTAGACTACAAGGAACACAATTCTACCCTTGAATCATGAAAATAAGACGGAAAATGAGGACGCAAAATACCTCGCCGGAGCTCCTCCGTCCACGGCGGCGATGACGATTTCCGGCGTCCAAGTGGAGCTTTCTCGACTTCCGAATGTTCCCTACACAATGGGGAGTTCGATTCTACGGTCAAAACATCGAATCTTGGCCGGAAAGTTAAGATTTAACTCAAATAATTCGAATTTCGTAACATTAACTCACCTCCTCTTCAAACCTCAATATCTCACTCGTTACTCGTCCTCTCGGAGCCCACGAGTAGTCAAAACGAAGCTCGGAGCGAGAGCTATCAGATGGTGGTGGCGGCTTGCCGGTCGGTCGCCGGAGGCGGCCGGAAATCGCGTCCGAGCAGGTCTGACGGGTTTGGGGGTTTTGGGGTGGAATAGGTCTCTCTCCCTCACTTCCTTTCTCTCTCTTTAGCTTATAACATAAGGTGGAAAATGTTATATTATAATTCTTCCTTCTATATATATCCTCTCATAATATAATGTACTCCCTCTGTCCCTTCCTATTAGTCCCATAGGAAGGGACACACAAACCAATGCAAGTCAATAAAGCCAAAAAAAAATTCATTAAAAAAGATGCAAAAAGAGTTAGTGGATTGACAAATTACCAAAAGGGTAAAAAACCAAAAATTAAGAGGGAAAATTTCCTGCCCAAAATAATGGAGCCAACTTTCAAATTTTACAATCATCTAAGTAGGATAATTCTATAAATACAGAGGCTGATCTCTGAAATTAAACATTTCAGCATTTGTATAGCTAAATGGGGGCAAAAGGGGATGTTTCAGATTCAAAAAAAGAAGAAATCCTGCAGTTTTTGCTACTGCACAGCTGTGATGGGAAGCTTGGAAGGGGCAAAGTGAATGAAGCAGCTGCAACCTTCAATGTCTGCCGGAAAACTGTTTCACGCATCTGGGAATCTACAAAAGGGCAAAGACAAAGAGGTGAAATTATGAATGTTGTGGGCAAGAGACATCTGAGAATCCAACAAGTTAAACATCAGGTAAACTTTGATCAAATTGCTCAGATACATTATCAAAGAAGAGGAACAATTAGAGCATTAGCAGACAGTTTAAGTGTTCCAAAATCTGTGGTGGGAAGATGTGGCCTAATTTATTTTTATCATTTCAGATCAAAAGCCTCAAATTCCCACAACAGATCAACCAAACCAACAGCCAACAATAGCCAAGCACCAACAGAGCCAACCAATATGCAACACAGACCCATCCAGCCAACAACAGCCAACAACCACAGAGCCAACAACCAATCAATCGACATATCCAACAATTAACCAACATGCAACATAATCACAGAGACAACAGAGCCAAGAATCAAATAGCCAAGCAACCACAGAGCCAACAGAGCCAATCATCACAGAGCCGACACAGCCCACAGAGTCAACAACCACAGATCTAAACCCTTAACCCAACCCTAAATCAACCCACAGACCCCACAACCAACATGCAACATGCGATAATGCATTGAACAAAACAAGATCCAAAGGGTTTAGGGTTCACCGGATGTTAGGGAAGTAAATATCCCAGAAAATGCGAACCACGGCCAAGATCTCCTCTCGCGGACACCCTCCCTCCATCACCGGACCGCTCAGAGGCCGGTCTTCTTCACCATCTGCCATCCGCGCCTCCAAGTCACCGGCGACAACGAGATCTTCACCTTCGACCATCCACGATTCCGTGACCCCGGCGGTGAGAAGAGATGGATGTGAGAAAGGCGGATATTTAGAAAATGTCAAAATAGAGCAAGGACTATTGGAGCCGTCGGTTAGAAGATAGTCACTTGCACGGAAGACTGGTGGCGGGGGCGACAGATTTTCAGCGGCCGGAAGGGAAGCAGGGGAGGCACGGTGGCCGTCGCTCAGAAAAGAGTGGATCCGGTCGACCTTCCCTGCCTCCAAGCCCCCGATGGTAGAAGACAAGAAGTCGTCGGAGTAGATCGCGTCACCGGCAGCAGCAACTGGCGGCGAGGGAGACAGATCCAGGATCGTCGGCAAATCATCCTCGCGGGAGAGAGATGCAGAGACAGGGCGACTCATCATCGCGAAAATGGAATACCAGCGGCGGTGAGAAGAGAGGGGCGAGAGAGGGCAGCGGCGGATGAGGGTTGCGGCGGCTCGGACTAGGGTTGGGGGGGGGGGTGAGCGAGAGAATTAGGGTTGGGGGGGGAGGTGAGTGAATGTTCGAGAGAGAGAGGTAGATAGACGGATAAAAGCGGCGGGGGTAGGGGGGGTCTTTTTTTTTAGGGTTAGAAGGGTAGTTTAGTAACTTCCCCATTAGGTTATTAAATTTAATTAAAAAAAATGATTATTTTAATAATTTAAAATTTCCAAAATTAGAAATGGGACTAATAGGTTGGGACGGACCGAAATGGCAAATGGGACTAATAGGACGGGACGGAGGGAGTATATATTATGTCCATAAACATATTCGTATGGCCTAAATTCTCATATAATATACATTATACTTCCAATAACTTCCAATTCCACATGACATATGATGCATCAATTCATTTCCTTTTAAAAATCCACAATTCATCTTATCATTAATATGCTTTCTCCAACCTTATTCCTACAATTCCATTCAATTAAACTCAATTGCTCCTCAATTAAATAGGAAATTCCTCTTTATTAAATATATAAATCCTTACAAAAGCTTAATTAAGCTTGGGGCATTACATAGGAATTCTAATTAATTAAGGATTTTACATTTATATCTTTTTACTATATCAAATATTGTGTTAATAATTTTTTTAAAAAATAAATATTGCATTAATAATCTAAATATATTTTATTTCAATACATAAAATTATTTAACAAGTAAACCGAATAATATCTACCCATTCCGAGTACTCGATCGCCTGAACCGACTACTCCTGCCGCCCAGCCTGCCCAACCAAGTATTCACTGCCACAAAATATATATATATATATATATATATATAAGTTTTTTATTTTATTTTATTTAAATTAGTATTATTTATATGTTAAAAAACAAAAAATGTGGTAAACTAATTAATTTTTTTATGTTAAAAGTATATAATGTGGATACATGAGGCTGAAAATGTATGTTGTTTATCATATTTATTAAACAAAAACTATTATATATGTAACTAAAATCATGTATAACATTTGATATACTTATAATTTTTTTATAATACTTAAAACTAATAATTTTGTGCGATGCATGAATGAAATAATTGTATGCTAATATAAAACTATAAAATAAATTAAATAAAACCAAAAAATAAAATTAATATTGATGTTACTTTTTTTTTTTAGGAAAGATGACAATATTATTATTTTTACCAATTTTTGCATTAAGTATAGTAGTAGAAGTTATATTGACGATTAAAAGAAAAATATACTTATAAAAATTATTAAAATATTGTTGAAGATCTATGATAAAAATCCTCTTACCTTTTATGTTTTGGTGTTTAAACATGTATAAAAATCACCTTAGGAAATGTCTATAGATTAGCTTAGTCGTACAAATGTTTAATATTCACTTAGGATGTTTATCGAGTTGTAAATGCTGATCAAGAGAAATTGAGCATGTGATCCAAGTTATCAGTTTGGTCATCGTGCAGATAAGGAGAAACAAAGACACGAGCAACGAACTGGCAAACTGACAAATGCTTTAGCCTAAAGCAAACCACTCAGATAAACTGGCTGATATCACCTACTAGAACAATCACCAGCTTATCAAGTATAGTTTCATCTTACAAGTAGAGACAAAGACATGCCAGAGGAATCACAAGAGAAAGACTTACAAAAAAAGGAGATTCCTTGAAGTCCGAAGTTCAAACTTCCAGCTTAGTATTTCTCAGACTGGCGAGCTGTTTTGACACGCAGAATGATGTAAACACTCTGTGCTAGAAAAGGACGGAGCAGGTGTGGCAGAGCAGAAAATACAACCTGTCACCATTTAATCAGAGACCCAACGGATAGTTCAAGATCCGTTTGGTCTATAAACGACTCTTTCATCAAACATTTCCCTGTTTCATCTGTAAATAGACCAAAGCAATCTTAGAAGAAGGGTTACGAAGTTACAGCTACAAAAACTAACGCTTAGATTAGAGCAAAATGATCAGTTCATGTCATAATCATCTCCGAACAGAGACTCCCAAATTTCTCTTCCCTGTTCGAGGCTATTTTTAATACCTCACTGTGTCCCATCATCAGATACGAGACTCTAAGCTTCTCAGCTAGAATTTTTTTTGGTATTTTTTCTTTCCAAGAAGATCAAATCAGTTGCAGCTATCTCGAAATTGTGACTATCATGGACATCTACCACAAGTACGAAGAGTTTTAGGAAGAACTTAAAAGCTCCCAACTAAGTGCCGAAGGAGAACGAGACCCTAGGCAGAGCAAGTCGACTGGTGTACACGGGCATTCACCAGCTTGCGATAGATCATGAGGACATATTGTAATTCTAAGGCTAGTACATTCCGAGCTACTGCCTGAAGAGAGGACGTAGACAATTATTCAAACCTCTATAAATTCATTCGTTATTTACTACTTTATTTTATTCTGTAAGGGTTTAGAACCAATACTTCCTTGTGTTGGAGTATAATCGAACTTGTTAATAATCAGATTCATAGACAACAAGTTTTTCAGATAATTAAACTGGTTGATAATCACCAATTTGTAATTAACAAGTACCCACTCTTAATTTTCTGCTACACATATCTATTAAACTCTAATCTCGGAACTAACAGAAATAATAGAAAAAATTGGCATGAATAATTACACTATTCTTATTGAAATATATATGATTTACTTTTTCAACAAAAGAGTATTCCTGGTCGTGTACATTAAATGTTATTGTTATTAATTATTCAAGAAATATCTAAATGTGATTCAAATACGTGTATGTATGTACCACACAAACTAAATGGGACATTAAAAGTTGGAAAGATTTGCACCTTTTTCATTTAATTTATTTATAATCGCGTCACGCCTTCTTACAAATGTCTAAGTCTGACTTAAATAATTAACTCTTAATGATCTTTATATTTGACTAATTAAATTAAAATAACAAATTAATAAAAATAATAATAATATGTAGGTTGCATATTGGGCAACAAAGAAATTAGATACATTATCAACGAAACCGTTTTAGTTTTTTATGTCCAAAATTAGAAGCCTCCAACTTCAACAGAAATCGCAATATCCATTATCTAGAATTACAAATGAAATGTTAATCAATTAAAAGAAATACACGTCTCTTAAAAGGCATTTCTAGAGAAAAAAAAGTTCTGCATAAAAATTTACAAATTTCATCCTCTCCTCATGGTGTAACGTGAAGCATTTTATTTGTGATTAAGAAATCATGAGTTTGAATTTTTGGATGTGAAAATTATTCCCGATTTCCAAATGAAATGATTGGATATTATTTCTATAATTTAATATTCAAAATACATCTATCCAATATTATGCTTCAATTTTTTAAAAAGCATGTGGGAAAGTCAACCTCTCAAACTGAAACAAACACTCATGAATGATACCAATGGGCAGCATCTCACCCGCCCCTAGCTAGAAAAAAGTAATCTTAGATTCACAAAGGTAAAGGTTTAATATATAAAAAACTACTTTGATTTAGATTATAAATTTTGTAAATATCATGCCATTTGGAGTAACTATAAACTATTAGTTATTATTTTAATTCGTTAATATGTTCCTTTGAGCTTATCAAACCCTCACAACCATTTTATTGTTGAACATTTACATTTCTAAAAAAAATTAATGAGTTGGTCTCCTGAGAGACGGTCTCAACATTTTTTTATTGTGAGACGGACTTTAATACATCATTTTTAAAAATTACATTATTTGCAACAAAGAAATATATCATTTGCAATAAAGAAACACATCATTTCATTAAATTCGTCTCACAATAGAAATGATGAAAGAGAATTTGCCAAAATTAATTCATAAAGAAAGTTGTGTGGACTCTAATAATTAAGAAAATTGTTCCTTATTTTAAATTTGGCGATGCCCAACTAAGTACATTTCCATAATTTACAACCAACATGGAAATATTATACAATTAGACAATTTTATATATTAAAGAATTAAGAACACTTATAAATTAAACTCGAAGTTTAAGAAAAATAAAAGATGAGAAGGTAAGGTTCATGACTTCTTTCTAAACTCTATAATAAATAAACAGGGCAGAATTTACATACATATTAGCATATTTCACTTTTATGCCAATAAAAAATGTAAACTAATATAATTGCTGGAAAAAAAAAAAGTCTTATGATGAATTGCGCATGCGAGCTCCCCACGATGCCTTCCCCCTGCAGTCGCGTCGCTGCAGTTGGTCCAGTTGAGTCTGCCACCTGCTTTTCCACTCCTCGTTTCCCTCCATTCCCTGATCGCGATATTTTCTGGGAGAAATCGAAGAAACTGCCAAGTCTCTGTCGTAGAGAGCTCTGGTTCGCGGATTCGACAGCGTCTCGTAGGCCTCATGCACCATAATAAACCTCCGCGTATACTCCTCCGCTCTCTCCGGCGGCGAAACATCCGGATGGTACTTCCTCGCCATCTGTTTGTACGCTTTCTTGATGTCGGAGAAACTGCTGCTCTCGCTCCCTGCGATTCCCAGCAGTTCGTACAGTGTCTCCTTGCTTTCCGACGCCGCGTACAAGGCCTCAACCCGGCCCCTCCATGGCCCGGCCTGTTTCCGCGAATTGAAGGAAATGTTGGATTGTTTTTGGGGGAATTGCGTTTTGGGATATTGATTTGGATTTGAGCGTAGATGGAAGGTGGGATCGGCGGTGGAGATGATTTTGCTACTCATTTTCTTGGTTTGTGAAACTGGTTTTTTCTTCTCCTTCTGGATTATGATTTTTCTGGATTTTGACATCAATTTATAGGAGTTAAGCTCTGTCCTTCTATTTTAACTACACAATAAAAAATAGTTGACTTCTCGAATTAATGTAAGGCCATTATAATTTTTTTTTCTTTTCTTATTCTATTTCTAATGAAATTATTTTTCATAATTGTCTCCCTTTCACGTAAAGTAACCTTCCATTTTAAAATAAATATAAAATTACATTATTAATTATATATCAAGTATACCGTATACATACACTTCCGTTTGTAAATATACACTCCACTTACTATTTTATATGTTATTTTATTAACATATGGTTTTTTTCTCCTCTCTCTGTTTTTCTTTTACTGTTTTAAATGCAAATTATTATTAATCATGATGAGTATAGTTATAAGAGTGTATATATTTAACTGCAGCATACATTAACGAAATTAAATAACATATTCGTTTATACTTTTTCTTTTGTTGCTAAGGTTTTTTTTTTTTTTTTTTTAATATCGATGTGGCTTCAGAATTAATTAAGCTAAGCATATAATCATACTTTTCTAGTAGTTATTAAAAGAAAATCAAAGGTCCCGAATCCCAGTTCTGGGTGTAAGTAATTTAAATATTTTGCCAATGTTTAAAAGATAATAAATTCCAATTTTAATGAAAACATTTAAATAAGGTATAATTTAAATTAATTCATTTTATTTATAATTAAAAAAGGCAAGTTTTTGGGGGTAGAAACTGGATGCATGTCAAGTTTTTGGGGGTAGAAACTGAAACGTGAAATCAGCTAAAAACTCAATAAATATGACCGGTGTGCGGCACCGCCCACAGTCCTAGAAAATAATGTCTTAATTAATTATTGGTAATAAAACACGCATGATTAATGAATTAAAGGAGAATGGTAAAACCTAATTAATTTCTCCATATCCTACTCAGCAAACCGTGTCTTAATGCAACCACAAGTATAATTACTCCCTAAAAGGCCTAATTACTCCTATAATACCTCACGAAACGTAAATATAAAAAGTGAATAACAACACCAATTAAAGCTCACATAATGTCGAAGAGATAAAAAAAAAAAAAATTTAGATATTAGAGCTCACGTAACTGCATCAATATGAAAACTTTGGGAGTTGTTAAAAATAAAATTATTGTCCTCTCTCGGGGTGTAATAGTGAAAGCACCTTACCTAGACTAAGAGGTCACATGTTTGAGCTTTCTTGGGAATATCTGGATGTATGAATTTAATAATTGTATTCCTATTAAAATAAATAAATAAATAAAATTACGAACTTATTTAGTTCAAAATAGATAATATTATATTAATGTCGAAGTTTCAATCTCGACAATTACTATCCTCTAAAAAAAATTCTAAACTGTTGGAGGGCTGCTTTTCATAACAAAATAACACATTCAGTTTCATCCATCTCTCATATTTTATATAGTGTAATTTAATTAGTGATTTAAAAAAAATTATATATAAAAAGAAAGAAAAGAATATTTTGTTGAACCCACCACCAAAAAGTTCTTGCTTAACATATCAATTTTATTACATCTGATGAAAACGCAGCTTCATTTTTTTAATAAAAAAAAATCAATTTTATTTGTTGTAAGTTATTGAAGGTGCATTAAATTTTTTTTTTTTTTCACAATATAAGATATTTCGTGTATTTCAAATTTAAGAATGTTCAATTTTAAAGGAGCAAATAAAGTCTTCCCAATTTATTTCAAAAGAAAATTTATGATAACGTGACGAAGTGTCACAAAACTAAGTTGAACAAGTACTAATTTCATTCATTGTTACTAAGAAATTATTGAATCCACTTTAGTAGGGGTTTAAATACGAATGACAATATTCAATGTAGGTTTAATTAAATTTATCTGACGTGTTTTATTCGAACTTTTGGATTTGGTCAAATATTTCACGATAAGATTGAAACTAGTTACTACACATCCATTTTTTACAAAATCGATATGTAAATTAATGGTGTGAATAGGTCGAGCTAGACTAGGCTTTAGTCCGATAACTTGAGCCGCTAAAAAATTTACTAAGCTTGAGTCTATCTTATATTAACTATTATAAGTTTTCATAAAGGCCTAGACCTGGCATTTTTAGTGATCAAAGCAGTATTTTTAGTCTACTTAAGGCCTATTTATTAAATTTTTAAAAATATTTTATTTTTAAATTAGAAATACATTATTTATTTTATAATTTAAATATATACAGGATCATATATATAATCTATAACTTAATAAAAATAAGAGACAATATCTAAATCTATCTCAAGCTTGAAATGAATCCTCAAATCTAATTCAAACTTTTAAATATAAACTATTAGTAAAAATATTTAAGTTGTATTAAATTATGAATTTAGTTTTTAATATGCAATAATAAATATATCTAATCATTATAATATACTACCTCCGTTCCGCTACAATTGTCGCTTTTCATTTTGACATATTAATTTCGGAGCTATATTCTAGTAGCAAATTGTGGTTAATAATAAAATTGGCAATCATAATTAACTTGTTTGTCTTAAACAAGTTAATTACGATTGCCAATTTTATTATTAATCACAATTAGCTACTAAACACTAGCTCCGAAATTAATATGCCAAAATGAAAAGGGACAATTGTAACGGGACGGAGGGAGTATAATTTAAGTAGATCGACCCGTTAGGCTTGAAAAAACAGATTTGAAGTCCGAGCATTAACTTGTTTAATTATATCGGCCTTTAAAGAAACTCAATTGCATAGTCTTTTTATGAGATGGACCAAATTTAACTAGACTTCAGGCCATAGAATCTTATCGGGTAGCTTAGCTTTGTCCCAACACTTCACTATTATTAGGTGGTCTATGTCAAAATCATTGTTAATGTGAGATAATTCACACTTTAAAGATATAATAAAAGAAAATTCCAAAAATCAAGAGTGCAACCCCTCTTCTTCACTCTTCTCCCAACTCCACTAAGGCTACACATACTGGTGACCGCGTGGGATCGATCACCAGAAAAGACAAAATTATAAGAGCATCTCCAACCGAACACCAAAACCCATCCCAAAACTCAAATCAACTCTAACCGAACACTAAAACCCATCCCATTTTGCGTTTTGCAGTTTTCTCTCTCCAAATTACACCAAATATGGTGTTGTACTGTTCATCACACCATTTCTTTAAAAAATTTACACTTTAACCCCCAAACTTTCATAATTTTATAAATTTGGCATTTATGAATTTTGTAGTCTTTAATTATTTGTTCTAGTAATATATGAATATATATATATTATTTAATTATATTATTATTATTATTATTTAGTAAAAAAGTAATGTATGAATAAATAAAATTACATAGTACCATTTAATATTTTATTTGCTTTTAAATTTATTATATTTTTATAATTAAATTTATACTTAATAAAATTAAATAAGCATTGATATATTTATATTTTATAAATCTATCATTTGTACCATAAACATGTTTTAATATAATCTTAATATCATTTATTTTTAATTTCTTTATTATTTAAGTAATTTTTAATAAGTGATAAATTTATAGTTTAAATGATTATTCAATTAATAATATTTTATATTTTCAATAATTAATTATCTTGTAATAATTTATTTTCTTTGAAATTAATAAATGGTTCAAATTGAAAAATTGTTAAAGATATTGGTTGTATTTAAAAAGTTTGGAAAATTGTGATAAAAGGAATATACTGAGAATATTCTTTTGAGTTTGAGTTTAGTATTTTCGGTTGGAGAAGAACGGTGTTTGATGTGACATTTACTGCATATTTGGTTTGAATTTGGATTTTTCGGTTGGAGATGGTCTAACAGTAAAAAAATAAATAAAAACTGAAGGGGAGTGGTGACTTTTATTCATCTGCCAAACAAGAGTGACCCATTTCACTCTCTCTTCGTAGATGTGCACGTTTGTTGCCACTAATTGTTTAATATTAATTAAATTATTAATATATATATATATATTAAAAAGTTATTAAAAAACTACAAAATATATAAAAAATAATTATCTTTAGATGGAGTTTAATATTGCTATAATTTCAAATACATTACAAAGGAGAAATAAATTTGTATTAATTGTGTAATTTTTATTAAACTGAATTAATCATCATAATTTTAAATTGTCAAGCAAATTATAATTTTTAGTGTATAATAATTTATTTTATATAATAACAAATTTAAAATATTTTTTAATTTTTATATTGAATAAAAAGAGAGGGAAATTAATATTTTAATTTAAAAGGTTTGGTTGGGTTGTAGTCACTGATGTGAATACAAATAATATTAGGTTATAGGTTAGTGTAGTGGTTGAAAGATAAATTATTATTTTATTAAATGGTTGGGTTGTGTTCGATCATTGATGAGGATAGTCTAAAAGCCGGCAACCACCCTTGTTTGGGGCATATGTATTTGAGGGCTTTGGGGATGCTCGCTCCACAAATTATAATTTTTTTAATATATGAATATTCTAAAAAAATTTAAATTATCGATTATGAATACATAAAAATATAATTTTATCTTAGGATATTAAAAGTTTGCATCCGTACAACAATATATTAATTCAACCCAGTAATGCTTAGACCATAAATATCAGAGACCACGGTGTCATAGATCTTCCGCCACATCAGATATTCAAAATAAAAAAAAAAAATATTTGTATTTTGAGAAATAAGGGTGAGACCACAAGAGACCACAAAGATGTGTGGGTCCCACTTCCATTACTTTTTAATTTTTTAATCATGGACCAATTAAATAGATACATTTGTTACAATTCTATTGGTCATTTAATTTTGTATAAATATCTTACTAAAATTGTTATATCTTTTAAATAATAAAATAAAAATAAATAAAATATATACCAAAATTTATAATTTTTTATTCTCTACAAATAGAGACTAATATTGATAGATATATATATATTTTAATTTTAAATTAATATATATATATATATTATATATATATATATATATAAAGAAAATATATATACTATTCTCTATCAAAATTGTGATATTATATATATAGAAAATATATTATTCTCTAATTATATTATTTTGTAGCAATGGGTATTTACAACGATTATTATTATTTTCTTTAACGAAATATATTATTCTCTAATATATATATTATTATCTACCAAAATTTAAAGTGTATTATATATACCATTCTTTAAAATATATTTTTATGTGTATTATTATTAATCTATGTCAATTCTATTTTAATAATCGCTTTATATATTTTAAATTAATTGTTTTATTTTTATTTTAAAAAATTTTATATATATATATATATATATATATATATATATATATAGGGATGTGATCCAGTGAGAACTGCTCTTACCATAAGAAATAAGAACAATTTTCGGCCGTACATCTCGCTCAATCAACAATCCAGATTTAATAAAAAACGCGGGCATTTTTCCCCAAAAACCTTCATTATAGGGCAATTTAGTCTTTTAGCCTATAATTAAAATTCGCCCTTGAATAACCTTCTTAATACACATACAACTTACATGCATTATAGAGTTCACAAACTATCATTATATAGAGAAGATACTATTATTATATATTATCCCTCTAATTTCACACAAATACACAAATATTATTAACATGTGTAATAATTCAAAGCAGTGGGTTTCATCAAACAAAGCAGACCTGCATTATATAGTTTATTGACTATCATTATATACTACAAATATTATCATTATATATCATTATATGTTGAAGTTAAAAAATATGTTAATATAATTCAAAGCAGTGAGTTTCATCAAACAAAGTAGACCTGCATTATATAGTTTATGGACTATCATTATATACTACAAATATTATCATTATATATCATTATATGTTGAACTTAAAAAATGTGTTAATATAATTCAAAACAGTGGGTTTCATCAAACAAAGCAGACCATCATTATATAGTTTATGGACTATCATTATATATTACAAATATTATCATTATATATCATTATATGTTGAATTTAAAAAATATGTTAATATAATTTCAATGTGTTTTTTCTTCTTTAATTAATTAAAAATAAATGTGCAAAAGCAACGTAAATTGTGGCGTGAGAATAAAATTATAATTAAATCTGAATTAAAACAAGTTACAATCACTCATTGAACCTCTTCTAGAAACATCACAAGTTGCAAGAATGAGGGTTGACAAATAACAATACAATAATAGCAATACAATCCGTTGTGGAACAAACAAGGGACAGAACCTCCTCAATTATCATCAATCATCAATCTCAACATAGTTAGCTCTCAATCTTATACAGAGTTGATGTAAAGAGCTAGTTGAGGTCAATGAAGGCTTTGGTCAAGGGATGCTTAGTCTGTGAGAGATGGTGAGCCTCCAAGATCTCAACAATCTCACATTGCCAACAAGGCACACCACATCACCTATCTTCTACATCTGCTTGGTGTTGTGTTATCACACTTTGGAACAAACGAATCTGTACAGAAAAAAACATGAATTAAATTTGAAACTTATAACATATAATGTAAGATTCATAACTATATAATGCATGTATTTACACTATAAAATGAATTCTCATAACGGAACAGAACCTCCATAAACTAATTATAATTGACTCACATGTAATGCCACTATTACAAAACAATAATGCAAGCCATAACATTATATAATGCAGATAATTTTTTTTTTTGAAAGTACGTACACTAATAATCATTCTTTCAAATATAACCTAAGTACTACAAATATATAATGCAAGATTCATAACTATATAATGCATGTATTTACACTATATAATGAATTCTGATAACGGAACAGAACCTTCATAATCTAATTATAACTGGCTCACATATAATGCAACTATTACAAAACAATAATGCAAGCCATAACATTATATAATGCAGGCACAAAACAAATTTGAAAGTACGTAACTCTTTCAGATATAACATAAGTACTACAAATATATAATGCAATTCATAACGATATATAATGCACATCTTCAAATTAAACAATTAAGAGTGAAAACACCAAACCATAAACAGCAATCTACGAAACCTAATTCAAAATCTGGAAACAAATCATCATTAACCCATACAATGAATCTTCGATTCTATCACCGTAATCTGGAACAGAAAACAACTGATTCTATTACGTAACAGATGAAATTTATTAATTTTTACCTTTCAAAGGATCCATAACTCGCCAATGACGATGACTAACACAAACGACGACGAACACAAACAATAACGAACGCAGACGATGGCGAACAAATTTCACAGAGAGAATTAATGAAGAAAATATATAATCACAGAAGGAATGAAGATCGTAAATTGCAAATCGCAAAGGAAAGAAAGATCGCAAGATTTAAATTAAGATTCTAAAAAGATTTGAATTCATTAAGTACAAAATTACCCCTCATTTTACAATAATGAAAGTCAATACATATAATAATGAAAGACAGAGGAAATTTAATCTCAGCTGTTGATTTCATATTTTGGATGGACGAGATTTGTTCTTATTTTCACATGGTAACTATAGTTCTCATATGATCACTCCTCTATATATATATATATATATATATATATATATTGTGTGTGTGGTTGGGTTGTCATTGATAAACTTGACAAAATATTGTGGTTGAGTTGGAGTGATGTGGAAGTGAGAGAAACTAATAAAATATAATAAATGTTGGGTGGTTGGGTGGTTGGGCCGGTTGTTGATAAATTTAGTCTTAGGAGCAAACTCAGCGTTTGAGAGATCTCCATTCATATCCATTAATATGTGTATATCTATTATTAGTGGTGGAATGCCCGTATCTCAAAAAAATTACTCCCTCCGTCCCAAGTAAATTGTCCACATTTCCTTTTTTTTCTGTCCCACAATATTAGTCCACTTTCCTAAAATAACAAATTCTCTACACTCATCAATAAAATATTCATCCCACTAACTCCCACTATCACTCACATGCATTAGTTATCGTGCCCGGTCAAATGTGGACAATTTAACCGGAACGGAGGGAGTAATATTTTAAAATATTATAGATATAACATCATCGGGCTTCCACACCATTTTTTATTAAATTAATAAGTAAATACTGTCTTTTGTGAAAATATTACATCGAGTTTAGCTTTTAAACTAACAATCTTATAAATATAAATTACTAAAAACTATTCCAGAGTTATCTCATGAGAGACGGTTTTATATTTTTATTGTGAGATGTATCTTAATACATCATTTTAATAAGATAAATATATCATTTCACTTTTTAATATATTATTTTTTTAACTGAAAAAAATTACATTATTTGCAACAAATAAATACATCATTTGTAATAAGAAAATACATCATTAGATTCGTTTCACAATAAAAATAATGAGGCCGTCACATATGAAAATTTACCTTTAATATATAGTACTCCATCCGTCCCAGGACACTCGCAACGTTTTCCTTTTTGGTCCGTCCCAGAACACTTGCAACGTTTCATTTTTTGGAAAGTTTTAATTAATTAATTACCACTAAACCTACTCTACTCATACCCCACTATCTCTCATATCCACTATCTCTCCTAATCATTAACCTACTAATCTTATCCTACTAACTCTTCTAATAATTTTTTCTTAACCTCCGTGCCCGGTCAAACGTCTCAAAAGACCCGGGACGGAGGAAGTAGTATGAAATATCAATACACATTTAAAAAACTTAAAGGAGAGTTTAGATTGGGCCTTGACTGCGAAATCCCACTCCTTTGGTGGCCTGACGTTCTTACCAAAAAGTTTTTCTCGTAACCGAGATTTTTTTTTAACTAAATCAAAAGATTAAAAAAAATTTATCCATCAAGATTTAAAAGATATTTTAATTATCGAACCTAAAAATAGGTACTAAATTCAAGATCTGAATGATACTAAAATTCATAATTTTGAATTTAAAAGATTATAAAATTCTCAAACTATGATCTCAATATCAAATCTTGAATTGAAAATTATAAAATCTTTCAAGTTCTAAATTGAGAATTTATTTATTGAATTTTATATTGATAATTAAATTATTTTTTGAGTTTTGAATTAATAAATTATCTTAAAAATAAAACTCATTCGAAGTTTGAAATTAACCGTGCAGGCCTCACGGGTCGAAGTAGTTGACACTGACTTTACTATAAAAGAAAACAAGCAAATTATATTACAACAAAAAAAAATATCTCTATTTAGTAACGAAAGAGAGAAGGAAAAATCAATCATAAAACCCCTTATTCGAAATTTTTTATATATAAATATCCTTTACTAAAATGAAATTTTTATATATCAGCTCGTGTAATATTATGTTAGTTATTTTATAAATATCTAAATTAGTCATAAGAGTCTCACAACTATAATCGATGTGTTGTGCCCAAGATTATTTGGAATTAAAGAAGAATTAAAAATTGTTTATTGTAGTCCGATTGAGGGAGGTCCGAAAACTAAAGTAATATGGCAGTCAAGGTCCAGTTAAAGAAGAAACTCTGTCAAAAACTTAATCAAATATCCATCCTAAATTTTAGGGAAAGTTGTTAGGTCTAGACCTAACAATAAGTTTTTAGTTGCAGTTATAAAGGGCTTGGATCATATTTTCTAAAATTGTGCCCCATCTCATGTATCACAATTAAATTATTGTTATGTGTGACAATTAATTAACAAGATGAAAATATTGACTAACGTTGGTTTAACTGCTTCCCCTTATTACTGAGAAGGAAAATATGAATGAATGTATACATTAAAATCTCTTTCACCTTCAGAAATAGAATCATCGAAAATCATGGAAAGAAATTTTATCAATATCTTTTGCATAGCAAATTAAAATTTCGATCAAATTTTTACACAAAAAGAAACAATAGATCTAATGAACAAAGTAATTTTGATCAATGTTCAAATATAGGGCAACACGATGAAGGAAGTTTTACAAATTTATTGCAGGTAATTATATATATAAGAGTTAAGTAATATAAATTTGTTCGATTTTTTATGATTACAAATTTTAATATATTATTTCATTTCATAGGCACAAAACCAACTCGTGATACTTCAAAGATCCAGTAGAATTAATTATGATATTACATCTGAAAGTCAAGAAAGTTGTGAGAGAGCTACAAGTGGTGATCTAAAGGAAATTAGAGAAGATAATATTAGAAAAAAGTTGGTGTTGAGGTTCGATTTCACGAGAAAAGGAGCCCTTAGAACTTCACATAAGCAACGCAAATAATAACGACAAATTAGAGGAAATAAATGAGGAAAAGCAATGTAAATTTAGTAAGCAATGGACAAAGTAAAGGATGTTTATTTTGGATAAACGAGAGACAGAATATGCAATGATTTTGACAGAGTTTCGGCTTATTCTTGCTATCAGAGAATGGATCTAAAAAATGAGCCTCCAGCACCTATTTATAGACAGGATAGGGGCTGGCAGGCAGCAGCTAACCCTAATCGTCGAGCAGCAACGGCTCGCCGCAAATATCGGGGCGGTTGCGAGACTTTCGGAGGTAGTTAAGGCTCCAACGTTCGGGCGCCGCCAGCAAGCTAGGGTTTCTCTTCCTGGAGCGCCTCTATGTCGACCCGCTTGGCTCCTCGACATCGAGGCTCTCTGGTCCTCGATGGCGAGGTCTTGACTTGGGCGGATTTCAGCGTCTTGTTGGTCCTGGCGGGTTAGTCTTTCGGGTTGGACTTGTTTGCAAGGGCCGACTTGTGTACTGGGCCTGGGCTCGTGGGCCTGGCCCCAACAATAGCCCTTTTTGGTTGCAGGGTCTGTCCGGGATAGGCCGTGGAATCAAAACCTCGAGTTAGGACTCGATACAGAGTGCAGAAATTCGAGGTGTCCAAGAGACTATCCTCGGGCCCGGGAGGTACTTCCTGAGAGAGTAACTCCGTCAGGGAGTAGCCGGGATACTACTCCTGGTCAATACGAAGGTTCCTGGGGAGCGCAAGCGTATGACCGTGTGGGGAATATCGGGGTATTGCCCCGTGGGCTAAAGCGTGAGTCCGGGGGTCACGCGGATCAGAATCGTTCCGGAGAACGTTCTCTTGCACGGAGCGGTGCTCCTATGCGTGCACTCTATTTAGGCTCTATAGAGCGTTAGCGGGGTGAGTTATAGCGGATCGTAGGACACCAGGTGAGTTCCCGTGGGGAGGCCTCACGTTCCCGTAGAGCGTGTCGATCGCGTTGTAGTTCTCCCCGTCGTGAGATGTTATTGCATGAAGTTTCCTTGAACGGATCGCCTCCGAGACGCCTCATGGGTCTATAGCGACCCTTCGAGTACCTCGACACCGAGGAGTTTCCTTCGGGGCTTTAAATTTTGCCGCCCCTGGAGTGGCACGACGGTAATTTCGGCCAACTCCGGGGGCGAATTCGGGACGCGAACGATTTCTATGTATAAAAACGCGTCCGACTCCACATTTCGTCACTTTCGCATCCACGAGCTCTCGGTCTGTTTTTGCTCCTCCACCAATTATTACTATTCCAGCAGCGGCGGCGCACTCTCTCTGGCGACAGCTCTGATCGCTGTACTCGTTCTCTCCAATTTCGCAGTCACCACTCTTCCCGTTCTCCGATTACACAGGTAAAATCCGAGCTTCTCCTCGTTTTCTACTTGTTTTTGCTTTTGCTCCCGTCGGCTTATGGGAATGTCGGGTTCGTGCGTGGCGTCGTCCGAGAATCGTAGTTTAGGATTTTGTGATTTTGTGGATTGCTATCTGCCTATATTTTGCGCGTTTCCTTTTGATTTGATTTGCTGTCCCCCATTTATGTGATTCGAATTGCTTAATTCCGTCGAATGATTTTTGCTTTGTTTTTTGGGTTGTGCATTTTAGGGTGTGTCGAGATGTATAGTTGATCTTGGCGTGGAATAAGTCGTGTTTGCCGTGCATGCCTTTTTGAATGAATCACTAGGGATTAGGTGGGTTGTGTTGTTGAGGTTTTGCATCCATGTATGTATTCTTTTTCCGGTTACGCGAATTTGATTTCTGTCGGTTTGCATGAACGAGTCGGTCCATGCGTCGTTTTTGGCGTGGGGTGTTGGTTTGCGGGGTCCTTTCCCTCTCGTTTCTCGTGTGCGTATTTTTTTGATTTTGTTTTTCCATTTCTTGCTTTGCGGGGGGCCTCTTTTTTTTTTGCCAATTTTCTTTCTTTTTGGCTTCTGTATAGCTATAGCCATGGCAAGCTTTCCGGTCAAAATTTAGGAAGAGCCCTCTTCCTCATCGGACACTAGGGAATCGGTGGTCGGCGGATCTACTCGCCACGAGGCGATCTCGTCGGGTTCTGAAGGAGAGCAGGTCGATGTCGAGCAACCTATTCTCGACCTCGACCCCGAGGAGATTCAGGAGGAGGACTCTGCGGAGGCCAGTGAGGGGAGTAGTGACTCGTTCGTGCCTCTGCAGGTCGATAGGTCCTTCGCTAAGAAGGACCAGATCAACCCTGACGATCCGGTTCGTACAGCCGTCTCTGTTGCCACCGAGGGGTCGGTATCGAGGTGCACGGTTGGTGTCGCGTGCCACAAGATGGCTTACACGCTGCCGAAGCCCGATGATAGGTGCTGCCGACCCCCACGCATCGACGAGGTGGCGTTCTTCCTTGCAGTATTTAAGTATGGGATAGGGTGGCCACTGCATGCCTGGTTCCGAGCCGTCCTTCTCTTTTACGGGCTGGCTCCTTTCCAGTTCGCACCCATTAGTTGGTGTCATATGTTAGGGACTCTGCTCGTATTTTTTGACGCCGGGCTAGGGTACCCGACTCTCCGGGAGTGGCATTATTTGAATAGGTTAGCCAAGTACGAAGAGGGTTACTACTATTTATCGAAGAGAGACTCGCTGTCCGAAGCGATGATCACTGGTTGTAAGCAGAACACCCCAGGCTGGAAGAATCAATGGGTGTGGGTGTCGATGAACCATTCTGACCCGGAATGCCTACCCGAAGGGGGCGTGCCCACAAGTGCAACCTTCTTAAGTGTGCTCCTCGAATTGTAAATGAGTCGGTTACTAACCGACCCTCTTTCTTTTGCAGGATACAAGCAGACCGTTCTTACTGAGGAGGAGGAAGGGCGCATCGACATTGCCTATTCGAGGACTGATCGGCGGTTCGCGTCAGTTAAAGGGAAGAGGAGCATCGGTGCTGAGCATTGGATCAACGAGCGAGGTGAAAAAGAGGTGATTCCGGCTGATATGGCGAACTTGTCCCCAAACGACCTACTGGCGGTGATGAAGGCGCAGAAGCGCCCGCGGGAAACCTCCTCGTCGACCCCCACTGCTGAGGGCCCATCGACCAAGAGGGTCGCCGTTGAGCCGTCTCAGGTGTTACCGGTGATACCTCCTGAGGAGCCCCTTTGAATCGAGCAGGTCGACAAGGAGGTCGGCTCTATATCGACCCGTGTTCCCTCCCCCGTTAGGCCTGCGAGGACTGCGACCCCTCCCCCAAGAAATGTGTGAGGTGAGAAGAAGAGGCGGACCCTCGGGGCGAGCGTCGACTCTAGGACCCAGTCTGGGTCAGCCGGTCAGCCTAAAGAGCTGGATTTGGTGCTGGTCGGCTCGGGGTCGATGAACATTGCTTCCTCGACCGCGGGCCCCGGGGCGAGCGTCGACTCTAGGACCCAGTCTGGGTCGGCCGGTCAGCCTAAAGAGCTGGATTTGGTGCTGGTCGGCTCGGGGTTGACGAACATTGCTTCCTCGACCGCAGCATATGCGATGCACGTTAAGAAGGTGCTCGATGGCGACCTTCGAGCGGATGACTTGGACAGTGAGTATGCCAAGGAGAACTTCATTATGCATAAGGATCTCCAGGAGGTGAGTGCGTCGCAACTCCTCAATTCCTATGTGCTTATGTGTTTTCCTGACCCGCTTTATGTCGTTTTGCAGACCACTCGAAAGTTCGCCATCTACTCCGAGCAGCTCATCAAGTCCCTGGATACTGCTAGTGAGGGGCTGGGCAGGTCTAGGAAGGAGCTCCAGGCCGAGCGGGACAAGAGAGCGAATTTGGCTAACAAGCTTGCGTCGGTCTCCGGGGATTTGAAGGAGTCGCAGCTCGAGGCTCAGAAGTGGAAGGAGAAGTACGAGGCGTTGAGGAAGGAGAGGCATGAGCTCGCACGAAAATGCAAGAGCCTCGAGGAGGATTTGTGGGCCTCGGCAGCGAGGTTCGAGGCCTCTCTGCAAAAGACCGAGAAGGAGCTTGACTCCTACAGGAGTCGGTTCCACAAGAGTCAGGAGGAGAGGCTGAAGGAGCAGAGGGCTCATGAGGAGGAGGTTGAGGCTTTGAAAAAGGGGCACGGAGTGGACTATCAAGAGGTCGTGGCGAACCTTGAGTTCAAGGAGACCTTCGATCTTCTGGTGCAGATGGTTACGGGGAACATTTCTGCGCTGGTCGGTCGAAGGTGTCCGGAGTTCGACCTCGACAACATCAGGCGACCGCCTACACCTCAATCCTCGCCTCCGACTCTCGCTGAAGACCAAGGCCTCAATGCTGAGGGGAACCTCCTCGACGCCGATGCGTAGAAGAACGATAAGGATCTGATTTGCCTGGAGCCTATCCCGGAGGCTGACCTGGAGAAGAGCGCTGAGGAGAAGAAAGCTGACAACTTCATAAACGATGACGGCGAGGGGGACGCTCAGCAGAAAAGGGGTGAGGACGCTGCTGCATGAAGAGTAGTTACTTAGGCGTTCTTCCCCTGTTGTAATTCATTTTGTAATTTCATTTGCTGTACATCTATACTGCTATTATTCTGTTACTTCCAACTTGACCGTCTACTATGTTTTCGCGTATCCTTTGTATTAAATTGCTTTTGTCAACATTCGCGTAAGCTTGCTTCGTGCTTTGATTCTTGTCTATCGAATTAGGACTTCTCTGTTGGAGCAGTCGGCTCGACTTAGAGGAGTTTAGAGGGGTCGGTGCCGAGCGGCTTAGCTCGTCGACATCGAGCCCCTTGGCTGCGAAACAAGCGATATGAGGTCAGGTTGGGCAATGCCTAGGCATCGCCCCTCCGACGCTCAAGTTAGTAAAGGCGTTGTGAATAATAATAAAAATGAAACGAAAGGAGAAGGTAGGTTAGGAATAGCGTATCTGTATACTAGTGATAGTATTTTTTTAAGTGTTTTATGTTCCAACTATTTTGCACCTTTCTTCCCTCGAGTGTCTCGACCTGGTAAGCCCCGTGCCCTACTACTCTCGACACCTTGTAGGGGCCTTCCCAGTTGGGGGCTAGCTTTCCTGCCCCGGACTCTTTCGTATTTTGGAACACCCTCCTTAGGACCAGGTCTCCTTCCTGAAAGCTCCTTAGCTATAGTTTCTTATTGTAGAACCTCTCTACTTGAAGTCATCGCTGGGAGGCTCTGGTTGCCGCGTCCTCCCGTACCTCGTCTATAAGTTCTAGGTTCTTCTGGAGGAGATCTATGTTCCCTGCTTTATCTGCGAATTCTACCCTTGGGCTGCGTGCGATGATCTCGACTGGTGCCACGGCCTCGACTCCGTATGCGAGCGAGAACGGGGTGGCGCCAGTGGCGGTTCTTGAAGTCGTCCGGT
The DNA here is from genome assembly GCA_026898455.1 of Plectranthus barbatus. Lineage (NCBI taxonomy): Eukaryota > Viridiplantae > Streptophyta > Magnoliopsida > Lamiales > Lamiaceae > Plectranthus > Plectranthus barbatus. The sequence continues at coordinate 70,578 of JAPKLW010001832.1, read as the reverse complement.
AGGACCAAAGGACTGCGGGGAGTTCCTCTACCCACTTGGATCCGTGCGGGCTTAACTTCTTCTTTAGCGTTGCCATTACCATTTTGTTGGTTGATTCTGCTAGGCCGTTCGCTTCGGGGTACCGTGGTGTCGAGAACACCAGTTTTATCCCGTAGGTATCGCAGAAAGCCTGCATCCTTTCGATAATTGCCGTCCGTTGTCTGTGCGTATCTCCTTTGGGATTCCAAAGTGGCATAGGACGTGTTTCCACAAGAACTTGATGACCTCAAGATCGCGGGTCTTTCCCAGGCCTTCACCCTCTACCCACTTGGTGAAGTAGTCTGTTACCATGAGGATATGATCCTTTTGGCCGGTTCCCTTTGGAAGGGGAAGGGGCCCTACTAGATCCATCCCCCACACCATGAATGGCCACGGGGTAATTGAGGCGTGGAGGGGTTCCGCGTTCCTGTGGGTGGAAGCCTCGAAATGTTGGCAGCTATCGCACCTCTTCACATGGTCGATTGTGTCCTGCTTCAGAGTAAGCCAGTAAAAACCGGCTGTGATTACTTTATGAGACAGCGACCGAGCCCCGGCATGGTTTCTGCAGTCACCTTCGTGTACTTCTGTGAGTACCCTTTCTGTCTCGGGAGAGGCAATGCACCGAAGGAGGGGTTCTCCGAGCGAACGCCTGTATAACTTGCCGTTAATGAGGGTAAAACAAGCGGCGGTCCTTTCGACCTTTGTCACGTCATTTTTATCGCCAACTGGAGGCTCTTCGGCTAGGTATCGTGCTATCGGAGTCCTCCAATTGCTTCCGTCTTGATTGACGGGTGCGACGCCGTTTTGGGTGGAGACGGATGGCGCCAGTAGCCAAACCTCGGGGATTGGTCGGGTACTTTGAGAGGAGCTGGTGGAGGCTAAACTTGCCAAAGCGTCTGCTCGGGCGTTTGACTCCCGAGGAATATGACAGAGATCTCATTCTTCTATTTTTTCTTTGAGTCCCTCGATCACAGAATGGTACAGCTTTAGGCGTTCCTCTTTTACGGTGTAAGTACCATCTAGTTGGTTGACCACCAGTTGGGAGTCGCTTTCGGCGCGGACTCTGCGAGCCCCGAGCTCCAAGGCTAGCTGCATACCTTGGACGAGTGCCTCATATTCGGCCTTGTTGTTGGTTGCCGGGAAATCGAGCTTGATGGCTCGCTCGTAGTTCTCTTCGTGCGGATCCGTTAGGACTACTCCGGCTCCGTTGCCGTGCACGTTACTGGCTCCATCGATTTTTAAGGACCATATGCCGGCATCTTCGTCGGCATTTATCATGTGAGCTACCTCGTGTTCCGCTTTCAGCTGCAGGTTCGCAGAGAAGTCTGCAACGAAGTCTGCCAACACCTGCGACTTGATGGAAGTCCTGGGTTCGTACTGGATCCCGTAACCCCCTACTTTGACAGCCCATTTGAGTAGGCATCCGGACAGGTCCGGTCTTGACAACACCGCTCTTATAGGATAGGCCTTGATTACCTTGACGGTATGAGCTTCAAAGTAGGGTCGCAGCTTTCTGGCGGCATTCACGAGTGCCAAGGCGAGTTTTTCCAGGGCGGTGTATCGAGTCTCTGCGTCCAGTAGGGACTTGCTAGCGTAGTGTACTGGGTGTTGCTTGTCGTCCATCTCGCGTACTAGCACGGCCCCAACTGCATGGTCCGACACTGACAGGTAGAGTAGTAGCGGCTCGCCGTCAACTGGTTTTGATAATAGAGGTGGGCTAGCCAAGTAAGCTTTCAGTTCTTCGAGTGCCCTTGCGCATTCTTCAGTCCACTCGAACCGCTTTCCTTTCCGCAACGTGTTGAAAAAGGAATGGGTCTTTTCGGAGTAGCGTGATATGAAGCGGCTGAGGGCGGCGAGCCGCCCGGTCAGCTTCTGAACCTCCTTCGGAGACCTTGGGTGTTCTATGCCATGGATGGCCTTAATTTGTGTGGGATCGGCTTCTATTCCCCTCTGGGTCACTATGTGGCCGAGGAACTTGCCGGAGGCTACCCCAAACGAGCATTTTGCCGGATTCAGCTTCATGTTGTATTTTTCCAGAGTCCGGAAAGCATTCTCTAGATGGGTCACATGGTCTCGAGAGTTGAGCGATTTGACGAGCATGTCGTCTATGTAGACCTCCATTGTGTTGCCGATCTTCTCCTTGAACATGGAGTTGACGAGGCGTTGGTATGCCGAGCCCGCGTTCTTTAACCCGAACGGCATCACCTTGTAGCAATAAATGCCTTGACTGGTGATGAAGGCAGTCTTCTCTTGGTCGTCGGGGTGCATTTGGATCTGATTATACCCCGAGAACGCATCCATGAAGCTCAAGAGTTTATGTCCCGCTGTCGCATTGACTATGGCGCCAATATGTGGCAGAGGATAGGGGTCCTTCGGACATGCCTTGTTTAGGTCAGTAAAGTTAATGCAAACTCGGTTATTGCCGTTCTTCTTCTTGACGACTACCACGTTGGCAAGCTAAGTGGGATAGTGCACCTCTCGCACCGACCCAATGTCAATGAGTTTCTGCACTTCCTCGTTAATGGCCTGATTCTTCTCGCTGCACTGGCTTGCAGTTTGGGTCCACTTGGAGGCGGTGTGTGATGATCGACGGGTTGATCCCGGTCATGTCGCGGTGTGACCAGGCGAACACATGAATTTTCTTCCGGAGGAACCCTAGAAGGGTGCTCCTGATGTCGGCGGGAAGCTTCGCCCCTACGAAGGTGGTACGAGTCGGATCAAACTCGTCGATGGCTACTTCCTCCAGTTCCTCGGCTTCTGGTCGACCCGTAAGGGTCGGTATAGAACCGTGCTGCTGCAAACAGACGACTCAAAAGCTTGCGTAGTAACAGTCCCTCGATGCCTTTTGCTCTCCTCGGATGGTCTGGATTCCCCAGGGAGTGGGAAACTTGAGCGCTTGGTGGTACGATGAGGGGAACGCCTTGAGTTCGTGGATCCAGGGCCTCCCTAGGATGGCGTTATGCGCGGAGGTGGCGTCTACGACTTGGAACTTCACATCCAAGTTCAGGCCTCCGCAGTACATGGGTAGAGTGATTTCTCCGACCGTCTGCTGTCGGCCCCCATTGAAGCCGTAAAGGGTCATGGTTACCGGCTCTATCTTGCTCATGGGGATCTGCATCTCTTTCAACGTCCGAAGGAACATGATGTTCGCGGAGCTACCGTTATCCACGAGCAACCTCTTTACCTGACAATTCAATATCAGGAGCGATACCACGAGTGCATCATGATGGGGATGAACGAGCCCTGGCGTGTCCTCTGCGGTGAATTCGATGGCCGCATGCTGCTGCATGGGGCTAACATGGTTGACCTCATGATTTAGGATCCTGCGGGCCCTCTTGGCCGCGGAGCGTGACCTTTCGCTAATTTCCGATCCTCCGACGATCACGTGGATCGTTCGCTCGGTGGGCGGTGGCTTATTTTGAGGTTCCGCATTTCCAGTAGGATTGGCTTGCCTACCCCTCGTCCAGGTGTTCTTTCCCTTGTTGGTTAGGTACTCGGTAAGGAAATCGTACTTTAAGAGCTCGAGCACCTCTAGGCGTAGGGCCTGGCATTCCTCGGTTTTGTGGCCATGGTCATTGTGGAAACCACAAAACTTCTTCGTATCCCGCGTCTTGGGGTCAGATTTCATCTTGGCGGGCCATTTCACAGCGCCACTGAGCCCCTTGAGCACGTTGTTGACCAGGTAGTTCTGGTCAATGCAGAGGTTGTAGGGTACCTCCCCCGCACGGGACGTGCGACTATAAGGATGATCTCGTTGGGAGCGACGTTCATCACGAAAGTCCTTCCGATCCACGTACCTCGATGTAGAGGAGCCTCCTCTATATCGAGGCTCTCGATGCTGACTAGCGAGCTCGTAGGCTTTCTGCTCGTTCAGACGCACGATGCGGTTCGGCTCGTCCTCTTCCCAGTTAATCTCGGCCCAGACTTGTGAGAGGACCGAGTCCATATCGTAGCAAGGGTGGCTGGTCAGGTCGCGGTAGAGCTTTGAGGACACGTCTAGGCCGTTCTTAAAGGCGAAGACTGCAGTGAGAGGAGGGCAGTTCGGTATAGAGGCGAGCTCCTGGTTGAAGCGCCCCACGTAGGACCTCAGAGACTCTCCCTTCTTAATGCGTATGCTGTTAAGCGCATCAGGGTATTTGGCCACACGTCGACAATTAGAGTACTGCTTTTGGAAAGCCATGTGGAGTTCTGAGAACGTCGAGAAAGAGCTCCTCGGTAGGTTGACGAACCACTAAAGGGCTGGTCCGGTGAGACTCGCCCCGAAGCTCTTGCACTTGCACGCCTCGCGGAGGTCTCCTGGGATTGAGGTGGTCAGCATCTTCTGTTTATAGAGGGCTATGTGGTCCTCCGGATCGGTCGTCCCGTCGTACAGCTGAAAAGAAGGCGGCACAAACCTTGCTGGGACGTCCGTGTTGGTGATGTCGGGTGTAAATGGCGAGTCGGCGTAGCTGTCTCGAGGTATCAGCGTCTCTGGGGGGATGATCCCCGGGATGCGGCAGATAAGCTTTTCCAGCCCGGCCATTCGTGCTTCAAGGTGCTTTTCATACTCGCCTCGTACCTGCTCGACAGCGAGGCATTCGGTAGGATTGTAGGTCGTTGCTCCTGTGGGTCTACGCCCGAGATCGAACGTAGCAGGCGTGTCTAGGTCGGCTGCCTCCTCTAGATCGTGAACCAAGTTCTTGCGGGGATCTGGCGACTTCTCGCTAGTAAGGGGCTCCTCGACGTAGGGCTGCCTTTTGTGCGTATTCTCCCTGCGGAGCTGCTCATTCTCCTTACGGAGGGCGTGATTGGTGGCGTGCAGCTCCATGATTCTGGTATTCATTTCTTTTGCGTGGCGCCAGTTCTCTTCAGCCTCTTCGGCGAACCGTGTCAGGACCGAGTTCAGCATATCCGGAGGCACAGCCTGGGTACCGCCGGCCTGGAACGTCCGACGTACTAGCTCGTCGACAGGGACGAGGTCCTTCGGTGCCGAGGAGCTCGGTGGACGAGCCCCAGCCATCTTCCCCACTTGATTTCCCATTTTCTCGCTATTACCTGCCATTGAATCAACGAAGAAAACACGAAAAATAGTTCCAAGGGCCCCACGGTGGGCGCCAAATGTTGAGGTTCGATTTCACGAGAAAAGGAGCCCTTAGAAGTGTATACTGATTTCTATTAAATGTTTTTTTTTTATTTTTAATGTATGTGACATATGGGATACAATTTTTGTTTGCAAATTGGTTTCTTTATGAATGAGTTATTTATTTGTGACTATTGAAAAATGGTTGTTGGTAAATAGTTGTCTATTATTTTTCCCATATGTTTGCTTTACTATATACCTAGGACTTAGGTTGACGAAAATGTAGTAGATATGGAAATAGAGGGCAGACATGCTGGGAACATATTTAGTGCCAATGAATATTTTTTTTTCCATTACATATAGTTTGTGATCAAACTAATAGCCTTACTGAATATAGAACCAACAAATAGTTCTTGAATGTGTAATGTTAACAAATTTTGAAAGCTGGTATATAAGCAACTGATCGCTGGATAAATAGTCACACAATTTATAGTACAACGACAAATAAATTTATAATACACCCTAAGGTGGTCGAACCCACAAAGACTGTATATCAAAACCGTCCTATGTACTAGCCATAGTTTTTAAAACATAGTTGTTTGAGCAACTTGAAAATAGGGTTTTGTTTTGTAATTTAAAGATGGCAATGCTGAAAATAAAGGTTTTTAAAAAAACAATAATTAAATATATAGATTCCAGGGCAGATAATTAATAAGCTCGAATTTTGATTCACTCATCTATATTCTTTTCAAGTGTATAATTTAGTTTTATTGAGTTTATTTGCATATTTTGAGCATGAGTACATTTGAGAGGGTATTATGCTTGTCATGGTGTATTTTTGCAGGTTTTAGGTCGAATTCAATGAAAACCCGTACCAAAAACAGCAGATGTTCAAACAAACAGTCACGACTTCTTCCACACATGGAATCTGAGCTAATGTAGCATAGAAATGGAAAGATCTTTGAGTTATATTTCCAATGCAATTGGAATTGGGTCAATCGGAGTTCGGAAGTAAAAATTATGACCAAAACCGTGAGACTGCGCAGATGGATTCAAAGGGGGAAAAGGTCTCTGTTTCGACTGACGTGAAGGCCACGTCGACCGATGCAAGCTTCGTGTCGATTGACACGGACCTAGAAAAAGGAAAAATTGAGATTTTTATGGTTAAATCATATTTTTGGCCCTAGATCCCAAATTATACACCTCTACCTTTATAAATACTTATTTTGCTCGAGTTTTGAGGAGTCGTCTCTTAGTTCTTCTCTATGGAGTGTTGGAGTTTTTGAAATTTTAATTATTTTGGAGAGGATTCAGCTTTACTTTTTATTGTAAGTTACACTATGCAATTTAATAATATGTTTCTTGTGTTTCTTTTCATCATGAGTGGCTAGAAACCCTAGCAGGTTCTAGGGCTATGTGTAATTAATCATGTTTGCATGTTAGATTAATCAACTCAAATTTCATGGTTTCAATTCCTGATTTAATTGATAGAAACATATTTTAAATTGTAAGTTACACTATGCAATTGTAAGTTACACTATGCAATTTAATAATATGTTTCAATTGTCATCTTTAAATTTAAAAACCAAAACCCAATTTTCTTTCTACTCAAACAATAAATCTTAAAACTATAGTTAGTATATGGGATATTTTCATTCCACAATTACTCTGGGTTCGACTACCTTTGGGTATATTATAAATTTATTTGTCACTGTATTTGCAATTAATTTGCGAATTTTGCAGTGATCAAATTGGCGCCGTTGCCGGGGAATTGTTAGATTTTATCTCATTACTAATTTGTTCGAAGATTAATTGGATTGAGTTTTTTATTTTTTTTTATTTATTTGTTCGTGTGCGTGAGTTAGTGTTGGTTGTTGCCTTCTGTTTCGACCGACGCACGTGTCGCGTCGGTCGATGCAGAAAACTTTTTGCGTCGGTCGACACACTTCTCGTGTCGGTTGATGCAGATTTGATTTTTGCCTTTTTGTCTGTTTTCTGAGGTCTTGCATGAAGACGAGGGCACAAGGGAAACCACTTGAAATCTTTGATCCAGAAATTGAAGCAACCATCCGAAGGAGACACAAAAATAACAAAATCACTGAGATGGATCCACCGCACGACCGAAATGAGAACGATGATCATGAGATGCACCTCTGGAGGACCCGGATACCAAAATCACAACAAGGAGTGCCCTACTACCGGTCCAAGAGATGAATCAGATGCAGGAATTAGTCAAGCAACTAATGGTGGAAAGGGAAGTAGAGAGAGCTGAGGCTGCAAGGTGAGACAGAGAAAGAGAGCAAGAAAGGCTTCTGCGAGAGGACTCCGATGATGAGGATCCCAATGCCATGGCAAGAAAGTATAGACCGCAGACCGAGCTACGGAAGACCCTTACACTCACCTCAGGATGTTCGTTGAGGTGTGTGAGACCATCAAGCAGAATGGAGTTAGCCAGGATGTGATCCATCTGCGCTTGTTCCCCTTCTCACTACGGGATTAGGCTCGGACGTGGTTTACAACTCTGGATTGCAGCAGCATCTGCACTTGGGCCGATCTCCGAGCAGAGTTCCTTGGCACTTTCTTCCCAGCTTCCGTGATCATTCAGAAGAATTTGGAAATTCTACAGTTCCACCAAAGGACGGATGAGTCCTTGCTTTGAAGCATGGAACAGGTTTAATGAGCTGTTGAGGAGTTGTCCCGGTCATGGAGTCGATACCGAAGAGCAAGCCCACATCTTCTACATGGGGATGAATGAAAGAACTCAAGAATCGGTGGACAATGCAGCTGGAGGTTCTTTGATGAGCAACTCACCTGAAAAAGCCCTCAAACTGTTCAAGAAGATGGGTTTGCATACTGAACAATGGGCAAATCCGAGAAGGCCTCAAGTCAAGGCAATGAGAAGAAGGAATCGGATGACACTCTCAAGAAGGAGATTGAAAAGCTTAAGGGGGATATGGAGAAACTAACCTCTAATGTTTCTGTTGTTACTGCTGCACAGGTTGAACCCGTTGTCAATGTCAATTTCATGAACCGAGGAGTATAACAGAATCAATTTCAAAATCAATACCAGAATCAACAATGAGGTGGCGGCTATCAGCATTACCATCCAAAGCAGCACGCCGACTTCTCTTATGCTAATCCGACAGGTGGAGAATTTCCCCCACCTGATTTTAATGTGGAAGATGGAGAAATCACTGAAAAGAAGGAGAGCTTGGATGATGTCTTAGCCAAGTTCATGATTCATCAAGGCCTCAGATTATCGAGTGGGGAAGATAGAACAAGAAGTGGTTGGAGTGCACACAAAGATTGATCGAGTTGGCAAGCATGTTCAGATGATTGAAACCCAAGTCAGCCAGATTTCTAGCACAATTGGAGTCCAGCACAAGCAAGGACAACTTCTGGGCACTACTGAGGTGAATCCGAAGAATCAGAAGGAGTGCAAGGATGTTACTTTGAGGTCCGACACGAGCTACAAAGGTCCCAGGATGATTTTGGACAAGTTTGGGGGAGAAGAAGAGGGGAATCCCGCGTGGGATGCCTCTATTTTGACCGATGCACAGCCTGCATCGGTCAACGCAGAAGCTTGATGGGAAGACGATTCGAGCGATGTGGAGAAGTTGAGTGAAAGAGGCACGTCGACCGACCTTACGTCGGTCGACACGAGTTCCAACAGGGACATCGACCGAGATTCTTTCAAATTGATCGACACAGAGGGCTGTTTAGGGAATTCTTCGGCTGCGAAAGATGATCGTATTCCTCCAATGCCCTTCCCTCAAAGATTTGCCAAACAGAAGGATGACTCCAAATTTTATAGGTTTGTGGAGAACTTGAAGAAAGTCAGCATCAACCTACCATTGATTGAGGTATTGAAGGAGATTCCGGGGTACATGAAATGTCTTTGAAAACTGATTAGTGGTAAGAACTAGTTCATGGAGAACGAGACATTTAAGCTTCACGAGCAGTGCAACCTGCTACTCCAAAAGCAAGTGCCCGCACGAGAAGCGATCCAGGATGCTTCTCTATTCCAGTTGAGATCGGGGGATGCACCTTCGAGAGAGTACTATATGACACTGGAGCCAGTATCAACCCGATGCCGTACTCGATCTTCTGACACCTCAACATTGGAGAGATGAGGCCCATGACGATCACACTGTAGATGACAGACCGATCTATGTTGCACCCAAAAGGTATACTTGAGGATGTTCTCGTTCGTGTGAGTCATCTAATTTTTCCTGCAGATTTTGTGGTGCTTGACATGGAAGATGATGAAGCTATGCCCATGATCTTGGGGCGTGAGTTTCTTGACACTAGTGCTGCTCTGATCGACTATCGGAATGGCGAGATCACACTCTGAGCAAATGATGAGAAGATCACCTTCGTGATTGACAAGAGCAAGAAGAAGGCGGAGTGCAATCGGATCTCCACTGCTGAAGATGTTGATGAATCCGAGGTTGAATCTGAAGAAGAAGTTGATGCCATTGAATGGGAGCGAGGAAATAGATTGGTAAAATTGTCAACTAAACCATCCCTTTTCGAACTTACTATTGTCATTCAAGACCGCAAAGTCTACATGGTGGATGCAAAATTAATTGTTTTAAGTTTTTTTTTTTTAAAAAAAAATGATTGTTTCATATAAAAAAACTAGGTACAATAAGTTATTCAATTTTAGTGAAGCACAAACATTTTCCCATGCCAAAGAGAGTGAAAAAGAAACAAATATAAATACTTATAAGAAATGAATAACAATGCAAAAGATAGAATTTGGTTAAGATCCTATTAGGCCTTAGAATATCTAGAGAGTTGTAGAAAACATTTAGTTTCTTGATACAAGAACTAAGGGTATAAAAATGGCAACATAATTAGGAGGATCTCTACCCTTTCTTTTTCATTCTCAAGAAGAAGATAGTTGGAGAACAATTATTAGGGGAAGGTTAAGGAAGGGGAGGAAAGTTAGAATGAGCTTAAAGTAAAATGAAAGACAAAATTGCACAAATCTCACCTTGACACTAAGTTTGAAGGCATTCAAGAAAACTGCACAACATTATATAAAATGAGAACCTCATATATGCAATGCAAATTGTTTTCATAAAAATGACTTGATTGTAATTCCATTTGAGCTTCTATGACTTGAACAACAAAATTTGTTTGGCATCTGACATTCCAAATTTTGACTCAAAAGATAAGATACTTTCACATTAAAACAAATAGGAAGGTCATGCAGGTTCTAATATTATATGACCTAATTAGTGGTTGATGCAGACCATTTACTCATTTAAATTATTCCAGGATACGAAGACATGATACAATAAATTAAGGGATTGTATGAGTTCTTGGGCATAAAATAATAATTTAGAATTATTTCAAGTAAATGTACATTTTATTTTCTCTAGTTTATTATTTTTTTTCCTAATATTGGTTTATTGCTTAAAGAATAAGATGGTGGATGGGCATTTAGGAGCCAAAACTATTTATTTATATGCTCTAAAGACTAGACAAACTAGCTTAAATCTATGAATCTTGGGATCAAATAAATACACTCTGGCCTAGCCTCAACTCCAAATAGCAAAATTATATATATATATATA